>JANIEX010000167.1:0-51640 GCA_027627405.1 Leucocoprinus birnbaumii | reverse complement strand
TAAGGGCCTTGTCTCGATTTGACTAAGTTTATTTAGTGCCAGGACTCGCTTACTGGAGCGGTCAATAATGAGGAAGTTGATGTCCTCATACTTGATGATAAAATGTATATACTGTATACTTTCGTGTGCAAGTCTCTAAAGACGCACCGTAGATCTCGAGCGGAGTCTCCGGGCTATGTCCCCCGAAATGATGCATTGATGGGCTGCCGAGACACTGTCCCTGGCTGACGTTATTCGGCTCAGGGTTTTTCTTTTTCTTTTGGTACAGACTCATTGAAGGACCTGGTCCGGGGAGGCTTTGATTTGACGATCGTGAAATGCCCCACCTACGGTACTGAAAAAGCTGTTGACTGGTTATGACCTTACGAGCTCACTTGTATGTAGTTAATCCTGATTTACCTGCTAGACAATTTGAATTATTCTGGAAATGCCCAGTCTCCTACCTGGCCGATCGTCTTGAATGCCTCCTGTAAACCCTTCGTCAAATTGAAACCAGGCCAGCATGAGCTCAAGCATTTAAGCCACATGCGTCACGATCAGTTGATGATGAGAACATGCAGGGTGATCATGATCTCGAGTTAATACCACATTGGGCTAGACTATTGGAAGCATCCTTTACTTCCGACTCCCTCGTTGCGAGCCAGCATGAGACTCGGTGCTTTGGCTTTGGCTTGCGCTTGCGCAACGTATGCAAGTGCTAGGCAATATCTGTTCTCCCAAGATGGTCGGACTGACTATTCTGCTAACGGTAAATGTAACCTTTCAACAGGTGTAACGTCGAACTTATAGAGCGGCCCACTATATTCCAGGGCAGCAACTCTATGACGAAGGGCTCTTCTCGCCTCTGGAAGACCTATCATTTGTCTCGAGCCAAACATACACGATGTTGAGCCATCCAGCGTTCCCAAGGCATAGTGTTCGGATCAAGAAGTCGCACGAGTTCTGCGATTCGACTGTCAAGTACGGTCTACTTTGTTGTCATTGTTCATCACCTGTATAAACAAAAATCCGCACTTCAGCTCATACACAGGGTATATCGACATCGAAGCTCGACATATCTTTTTCTACTTCTTCGAGAGTCGCAACGATCCAGACACAGACGATGTCATTTTCTGGACCAATGGAGGTCGGTGTCATGCCCATGATAGTGGACGTGGTGCCATCTAACAGAAGAATAGGTCCCGGTTGTTCATCTTCAATGGGTCTATTTATGGAACTTGGGCCATGTCGCGTGAAGGATGAGAACTCGACGGTCTTCCATCCTGAGTCGTGGAACACAAATGCGAACATATTCTTTGTTGATCAACCTGTAGGTGTAGGGTTCTCGTATGCGGAGCACGGAGAAGCTGTTGTAAGTCCCGTGTGTTTCTTTTCCATGAATAACCGTGGTTCAATGGAACGAACGAAGGGCACGACAGAGGAGGCGGCAAAGGATATAACGAGTTTTGTTGCGATATTCTTTGAACATTTCTCTAAATTCAAGGGAAGGGCATTTCATATGGCTGGTGAATCATATGGTGTAAGTGGATTCCTTAGCTCCGGGCTTGCTTATTCTCGGACTTATGTGCATTGTCTTAGGGGAGGTATGTGCCGGTCTTTGCTGCTGAGGTTTATGACCAGAATGCACGACTTGTTGAGGCCGGTCTTACGCCGATTAACCTACAGTCTGTCATGATTGGTAAATTCTGTTCCCAACCCTTTGAGTTGATCCCTCTGATCCCTCTGAACCTTCTGCTCGCTAGGGAACGGGGTGTTTGACTTTGCAAGTTTATATCTTTCATATTATGATATGCAATGCACACCGGCCTCTGTTCCCCCGGTTATGAGCATCTCGTGAGTGGGTTTCGCACCGTTGAAGGGTTGTGATTCACTCATAACGTCCGCTTGAACAGGAACTGCGTGGCAATGAAGAAAATAGTGAGTTCTTTGAGCGAACATAATCATGGCCTTACTGAAAATAACGTCGACTTAGCTGCCGCGCTGCGAACAATGGGTCAAGGAGTCGTGTCTTGATCACTTTGACGCTATCAACTGTGCCGCTGCTTCAAACTTTTGCAGCACCAACCTTGCCGACCCCTATGACGAACTAGGTGGGTGATTGACCCGCTTATCTCGTATTGACCCCCGCCCTTGACGAGTTACACCTAAGACCTGAATCCCTATGATATGTCTCGTGAGTGCAAGGGAGAGCTCAAGCAGAATCTGTGCTATTATGAAACGAAGTTTGTCTTCCCCCTTAACTATGAGCGATGGTTCATACTCATGGTCATTCGCGTCTCAGGACAATTGCAAGATACCTTGATCAGCCTCACGTTCGTACCAAGCTAGGTGTGGACCCCTCCATAACGGCCAACTTCTCATCATGCGCGGAGAGTGTCAGCACCTTGTTTGAACAATCCATGGACTCAATGCACCAAACTCAACACCACATTGGTGCCTTGCTTGAACGTGGTATTCGTGCCCTCATATACGTCGGAACGTACGATTGGATCTGTAACTGGGTTTCAAATGAGCAATGGACTCTGAACATGGAGTGGAGCGGTCGCGAACATTTCGTGAAGGAGAAACTGAGGGAGTGGACGGTGGACGGACAGAAAGCCGGGTTAGTGAGGAGTAAACATGGGCTTACTTTTGTGACGGTGGATTCTGCCGGACATATGGTACGTAACTGTCGGATCCCTCCTAGTCTTATGAAAAGTAATGTGTTGGTATCGTAGGTGCCGTTTGACAAGCCAAAGGAATCGCTTGCGCTTGTTCGACGTTGGCTCGCAAAGGAGGATATCTGATCTATTCTCCCTAGCCTTTAAATAGGTGTTGACACGTTTGATACCCTGTTGGGATTCCCTGAGTAGCACAAGTCTCTGCAAACGCAGATCCATGAGTTGATATAGTAAATAGGGTGTCAATACTTTGTACGCTAATAGTCTTTCTTACGGTCATACCCGGTGAGGTGTTACAGGCGACTCGTAAATCATAGAATTCACACTGCCAAGCCGTGGTTCCTATTCGGCAATTGATAGACTGAGCCAATCACCATAGCGTATTTACAACCGTTATCGGAAATCAAATATTCAGCATGCTCTCACACCACCACGATCACGACTCTGACGAGCATGTATAATTGGAAGCATCCTCCACTCCAGCTCGTACCTCAGACTCATCGCGAGTCAGGATGAGGTTTAGCGCCTTAGTCTTCGCCTGTGCGTACGCAGCATGTACCAGCGCTAGACAGCACTTGTTCAATTCTCAAGAAAGTCAGGTTTATCCTGCCAACGGTAGCTGCGGACCTCTTCGTAAATGTAACATTGAGCTAACCAAACCACGCGATGGACTACAGGACAGCAATTCTACAACGCGGGGCTCTTTACGCCCTTGGAGGATCTATCTCTGGTCTCGAGTCATACTTACACAACCTTGAGCCATCCTGCGTTTCCAAGGCATAGCGTTCGAATCAAGAAAACGCACGAGTTCTGCGATCCCACTGTCAAGTACGCTCTTCTTTGGTGTCTCTCAGGAGTGTCATCGTTATTGACAGAACCTGTCATACAGTTCGTACGCAGGGTATATTGATATCGAAGCCCGACACCTGTTCTTCTACTTCTTCGAAAGTCGTAATGACCCGGATACGGACGATGTTATCTTCTGGACTAATGGAGGTTCGTGTCGTACTCTTGATAGTAGTGGACCATGGTAGTGACTAATGGAAGGATAGGTCCCGGGGGTTCGTCCGCGATGGGCCTTTTCATGGAACTTGGACCATGTCGCGTGAAGGATGATAATTCGACGGCCTTTCATCCTGAATCGTGGAATGAGAACGCCAACATATTCTTTGTTGATCAGCCGGTTGGTGTAGGGTTCTCTTATGCGGAATATGGAGAGACTGTTGTGAGCTCCTTATTATTCCTCCATGAATGAATGTGGCTGAAGGATGAGCAAAGGGAACGACGGAAGAGGCGGCGAAGGATATTGCAAGCTTTGTTGCAATCTTTTTTGAACATTTCTCCAAGTTCAAGGGAAGAGCATTCCATATGGCTGGTGAATCGTATGCTGTGAGCGGATCCCTCCTCCAGGGTCTGCCAATGCCCTGACTGACTCGTATCGTTCGTTTTCAGGGGAGATACGTTCCTGTGTTTGCTGCCGAAGTGTATGACCAGAATGCTCGACTTGTCGAGGCTGGCCTTACGCCCATTAACCTTCAGTCTGTTATGATTGGTGAATTCTGTCCACACACTTTTGACTTCGTCCCTCTAAACTTTTTACTGGTTAGGAAACGGCATGTTCAACTTCGCAACCTTGTTTCTTTCATATTATTATGTGCAATGCACGTCGGTTTCTCTTCCTCCAGTTATGAGCATTTCGTAAGTGGGACTTATGTATCATCGAATATCTGAATTCATTAGAAATGCGCTTAACCAGGAAGTGCGTGGCGATGAAGAAAATCGTGAGTGCGCCGAGAAGGAAATGTGAGTCGTACTGAAGAAATTTGTCGACCTAGCTACCGCGTTGCGAACAATGGGTCAAGAAGTCGTGTCTTGATCACTTCGATTCGATCGATTGTAATGCTGCTTCGGTTTTTTGCAGCACTGAGCTGCTGATGCCTTTTTACGAACTAGGTGAGCTACTGCACCTTAATCTCATCTTAGCTCGGTCGTTGACGAATGATATCTCAGGCTTGAACCCCTATGACATGTCTCGTGAGTGCAAGGGCGAGCTCAAGGAGAATCTGTGCTATAACGAATCAAAGTTCGTATTTTTCTCAAGACTTCCCTTGCGAGCAAAAGTCCTCATCATCACCGGGCAGGACAATCGCGAATTACCTTAATCAGCCTCACGTTCGTGCCAAACTTGGCGTCGACCCCTCCATAATTGCCAACTTCTCGATGTATTCGGAGAGCGTCAATACCTTGTTTGCTAATAACATGGATTCGATGCACCAAACCCAGCACCATATTGGTGCCTTGCTGGAACGTGGCATTCGGGCCCTTATATATGTTGGAACCTACGACTGGGTCTGTAACTGGGTTTCGAATGAGCGCTGGACTTTGGATCTAGAGTGGAGTGGGCGCGAACATTTCGTGAAGGAGGAACTAAGGGAATGGACGGTGGATGGAAAGAAAGCTGGACTGGTCAGGAGTAAGCATCATGGGCTGACATTCGCTACCGTGGACGCTGCCGGACATATGGTACGTGACTGTCAGCGTCTTTGGCGTCTGCGGCAGGAGTAACTTTGGTGCGCTAGGTACCATTTGACAAGCCAAAGGAGGCACTTACGCTGGTCCAGCGTTGGCTCGCAAAGCAAGATATCTAGCATGTTCTTGTTGTACACTGCTCTTGAAGAGTGCTCGGCTCGATTGATGACAGATTTTTGTTAACATATGATTCTGGACACCTTGTATACAGTTCGTAAGAATGAGACCGCGTCTCGCTACTGCATTGGAGAGCGTGAATCTGCCTGGCATACCAAATATTTGAGAAACGGCAGTATCTTCTGTGACATTCAGCGATAAGCTGCCTTAAGTCGTGATCCATATTTAGATGATGGAGTTGATCCACCCAAAGCCGAAGCGATCACATCCACATATATGATTTGGTCAGGGTTTACCAGGCTCTCACACTCACCACCATCACGATGGCGAGCATATCTATACTCTTGACTCTCCCAAAGTCGTCGAAGGGCTTGACTGAGCTGAAGGATACGGTCTCGGAGCGGCACACAAATGACAACGGGTCGGCATCTCCTCGTCGAAAAGTGCCTCGTTTGGACACCGACTCTGATTCTGCCTCTGCTTCCAGGTCTCAAATCGCGGCCACAGCGAATTTATCGTCTGGACTGAACAAATCTGGGCCGTTGACTCTCCATATAACTGGAGGAGACTTATGTGAGTAGTAGATCCGGTGCGAAAGACCTAATCTTGTTTAATTCATGTAACTCACATAGTCAATAAACACACTTCTGGCGACAAGGAATTCAGTCTTCTTCACCGCTGCATACGTGTACTCTTTGACTCGGAACAAAATCAGTCATTTCCCGCCACAAACCAAGCAATATACAATGCCTGTCGTACCGTCGTCAACGTCGCAAAGAAAGGCGAGGGGTTATACGATGTGTTCCAGATGGAGCTAGAGAGATGCGTCGGGAAGCTTGCTAGAGATTGCTCTCAGGACAAACCTCCGATGGAGTGGATGAGTTATTTCGTGACTACCTGTGAATGGTTCCAAGCCAGGATTGTGAGTCTTCCTACTCCTCTCTGAACGTCTAGTTCTGAGCATTTGCTTAGAATCTGGCGACATCACTATTCACATATTTGGACCAAGAATACGTNGCCAACAATAGCGCCTTGGAGCCGATTCGTATTATAGCATACGCCGCTTTCGAAGCCTCCATCTTTGGGAATACCAGAATTATCCTCAGTCTTCAGGAGGGACTAGAGGCTTGGGCAGAGAGCGAGCGGAATACAAGGTACACGCCCATGACTCCTGTAACCCACCATCTTGATGTCAAACCTTTCATAGGACACCTCATCCAAATCGTGATATCATCCCCCGCCTTATCTACCATCTCATCGCTCACGGTCAATACGACAAATTTGAACAACACTACGTCCGTATCACCCAGGAATACTACACCACCGAATCTGAACGACTTTCGCAAGAGCAACAGAAAGATCCCCAAGCCTTCTTCCAGCATGTTTGTGGTCGGATTACTGAAGAAGGCGAAAGGAGCAAAGATGTTCTTCCCGCCGGAAGCTGGGGCCTTTTGCGAGAAACCACAGAAAGAGCCCTTTGGAAGGGGAGGCTGGAGTGGCTGGCTACTGAAAGTGAGCATCCTTATAACGCGACTGGTTTGAAATGCTCTAACCGATACTGTTACACTAGCTGTTGGCCCCTATATGGTGGCAGGTGATATGGAAAGTCTAGGGACCATGTACGATCTCTTCGGACGCGTCGATGGTCTGAAAGTCCTGTGTGCTGCATTCAGAAAGTATATGATTGTGAGTGTGAATAGTTCTGCGTCGGGCCGGAACTCTCACTAACGACGCGCAGTCAAGTGTTGTGGAAGTCGTCAAGGACACTGAAAAGGATGACGATATGGTTGATCGGCTACTCAATCTGAGAAAAATGGCCAACAACACTATTGAAAAGGCGTTCTCGAAACCCTCGATGTCAACCATCGACTTTACGTCGTCCCCTCGCAAACATCCCGATCAGACCTTCATATATGCTCTCGCTGATGCCTTCACCATGGGCTTCAAGGCACGCCGCAACAAGCCTGCTGAGATGATCGCGAAATACCTGGACAAGGCGATGCGAAAGGGTCAGGGAGAAAGCAGCGACGCCGATTTCGACACGATATTGAACAACGCTCTAGAGTTGTATCGCTTCTCGGAGGACAAGGATGTGTTTAGGACGTTTTATCATCGGAGTTTGGCGAAGCGGTTGCTGTTGGGGAAGAGTGCGTCCAACGACTTTGAAATTAGTATGTTGAAGAAGATGAAAGAGAGTGCGTTATCCTGTCTTTTCTTGGGTCTAGCTCCACTGACGATGAAAATTTTGTGATAGAGTACGATCCTGAGTTCGGCATGGGCGAGGATATGTTCAAGGATTTGGCACTCTCGAAGGAGAATATGGAGGATTATCATATGAAGATGGATGATGATAATCCGGGGAGGAAGCTGTACGTGATGGTACTACAACGCAGCGCTTGGCCATTCAGAGGGAACGATATGGAGGCTGAAAAGGAGGATTCGGCCAACAAAGATGGCAAGATACTAGGCGAATACCGGAAGGATATCTTCCTTCCTCCTGATGTAAATTTTTCCCTCCCTTCCCATGTATCATGAAGCGCTGATAATCTTGTCCCTCCAGATGCAAGAACAGCTGAATGGCTTTGAAAAGTATTATAAGGGCAAACACGCCAGTCGTAAATTGGATTGGAACCATGGACTGGGCACTGCGACTCTCAAGGCGAGGTTTTCGACTAGCGTGAAGGAGTTGTCTGTTAGCTTGTATCAGACTGTGGTGCTGCTGTTGTTCAACGAGTCTCCAGAGATATCATTCCATGATATCAAGGCTCAGACGATGATGAGTAGTGAGTGGTTATACTTTTCTCTCCATGATACATGATGCTCACTGACTGAATGAACAGATGATGGCGAGCTGAGGCGGACGTTGCAGAGTCTGGCGTGCGGGAAGAAGAAAGTGCTGAAGAAGATTCCACCCGGGAGAGATGTCAATGATGACGATGTCTTCCGGTTCAACGCTGACTTTACCGATCCCCGACCGAAGATACACATCAACTCAATTCAGGCTAAAGTCTCCGTAAGTCCTCTATACCTCTTACTCCCGTTCTTAGCTGAAATTGCGGTTTAGCCCGAGGAGTCCAAGAAGACGAATGCAGCCATTGAAGGTGACAGGAAGATGTATCTCGATGCCGCTATTGTGCGTATTATGAAGGCGAACAAGACGATGATGTATGAGAAGTTGAAGACTGCGACTATTGATGCTGTGAAGAACCATTTCAGACCGGAGGTGGAGGTGATAAAGCAGAGGGTAGATTCGCTTGTGGAGACCGAGTATCTAGAGAGGGACAAGGTTGAGAGGAATAAGTTCCATTATGTTGCCTAACCTACTCGCTATACTATGACGTGTATCAAAAATGGAATGTCCTTAAAACCGTGTATAGAACATATGAAAGACAGATCTCCGCGCTCCAGGGTATTAAATTAAAAGCCCAGTCGATCAATCTCCTCTATCGTCCAATACTTCCTCATATTCTCCGCTCCTAATTGCACAACCTCCTCGTCCAGATGTTTCCACAGTACATCATTAAAGCTATCCATTATATCCAACATCTCACTTGCCCGGAATTCTCGCTCTCCGGTCTTACATTCCTCCAACCACTTTTGTAATTTATCCAACCCTGCATGAATCTCCTTATGCTGAGTTTTCATCAAATCATTGTTCCTGAACGCAGGCATTCGCCGGGCAAGGTTTGGGAAGATGTGGCGTTCTTCAATTCCATGATGCATGTTGAGCATGGCACAGAAATCGAGGGAGAATGCGAGGAATTGACGTAGTGACATGCCGTGAGGGCGTTTAGAGGTACGACAAGCTGTATGCATTTCTGTCCAAGATTGTCGGAAGTGGTTGTGCTAGAATAGCGAATCAGATGAAGCATCGTGTAATTCAATGGAAAATGGACTCACGAAAGCATCCATCTTGGTTGAAAGACGATTATATCGTCTGAATTCTTGTTGACTGAGTGGAGGGAGTGTTTCTTCCTCCTCTTTCTTCGGTGGATCCTGAGCTACATTTGGTTGCTCTGGTGTGGTAGTTGTCGTAGTTGTGGTTGTCTGCTGGTCAGACATAGTGAATGAGAGGTCTTTGTGAAAGCTGGCTCTGGACGCTGCTAGCGATTTAAATGACTTCAGTACCGCCTCGCTAGTCAGCGTATCACACCTGTTTGTCAAATTGGCTTACTCACTGATGATGAAAATTTGATGCCATGTGATGGACGGTGTAGTGCATGATGCAGTGCATGATTGTTGAGTGGGGGTTTGGAAGAAAAAAATCTAGATGATAGAGACGTTTGTTGGAAGGAGAAGAAATTATTTGTGCTTAGAAGGAAGTGTGGGTGCAAATGCTGGGGAGTCGATGACCTAAATGAGTGGCGAAGACAAGATGACTGCATTATGATCAGTCAGTGAGAAGCTAAAAATAGAAGGATTATGGGCGAATCGAAATCGGAGGTCGGCTGAGTCTGAAGCCCGGTGAAATGAAGACAGCTAAACGTACAGGAGCTTAAGATGAGAAAAAAGCAGAAAGAACGTTGAATGAGTAGAAATTGCACTTTTCAGGAGAAATTCCAAGAGGAGGATGAAGTAGAGCTATTTCGCGATCAGCGACGCCGGAAGGTTTATATGTTTTGGTTCATTGATGAGGCATTTCCGGTGATTTCCGTTTGAGTGAGGAATCAACTCGGCAACCGGTAGCGATCAGTGGCCAGTCCGCATTTGCCCTGGATGAAAGGACCCATGCAACAAACGTCCCTGATATGGACAAGCGACTGAACGTGTAAAACGGCTGCTCAAAAGAATTGCCTTTCCGCGAAAACGAGACGAGAATATTTATCGGGGTGCAATTCCGTATCATATCACACCAGGTACTACCGATGCCTAGCGTAAAAGAAGACCAGAACTCACCCAGAACTTCATGAGTGCGATTAACTTGTAGTTAGCAGACGCACGAGCAGGTAATAAAGGCCTTAGGGCATCTTCCAGTCGACTTTCGAGTCTTGGGTCGAATTTTGGCAGGAAGGATCGTTAACGCTGAATAAATGATGGAAACTCTTCACAGTATTCACACAATCCACTGGAACAGGAAATCAAACGGACATGCTGCGTGTTCCAGGTCGCCCTCTTGGGATACATAATCATATTGACAATGACAACATCAGTCATCTTCAACTCCCCCAAGCCACTCATGCCTGAAACTGCAACTGTAGTAGAACGCCACAAACCACGCCGCTCGGCTTTCGATCGGAACACCAGGAGGAAGTGGACAGTTCCATCTCCAAGAATGCCAAGGTTCAGACTCTGTGAGCTGCCTACCACAGTGGAGAAAAGGAGGTGAAAAGATACCTTGTCAACAGAGGCTTTTGCCAGATCTGGTTTATGGAGCTTGGACGAGAAAAGTTAAGTTTACCCAAAGGATGTGGACGATATGTTGGATGGTTGCGCTAGGTATGAGAGAAGATAGGGGCTTGACGAGCGAAGGAAGTTTCCTGCACAAGGTAGGAGGTCTTACTCTCAGGCAATGAGGGTTCCGGAAGGGTCGACCGTGCTTCTAATCGATGAAGATGGCGATGAGCTTTTGTGAAGTACACTTGTGAAATGCTAACCGGAGAGGCTATCTCATCGCTTGTGTATGTAATTAAATCCAGGTTTCAACCAATCGTATGGAAAGAAAATCTAGCGCGTGCCCCTTTTCATATAAATGGGTTTGAGTGAGAATCGCGGAGATGTGTGGCCATGTGTAGATTTGTGTCCTCCTGGATTGAGAGTATAATATAGTTACTGCAGGTGGTATGATCAACTGAAGATCGGGTTCTTGTAAGAGCTTTGAATAATACCGATGCGACCGCAAGTAGTCCATTAAAATCGACTATCTAGAGCCGGTGATCGAGCTGCTTCCGGAATTCAAGATCATTGAGAAACCACGCCTTGTTCTGACGTATCCAAACGTCGATTCAAGGACCGCGAACTAGGAGAAGGGAAAGTTAATCCTGGCGGATCGAGTTCTTGTATCTATTTTGTCAATTGATTGGGGGTACTCTCTACCCGAGGTCTTGTTGTATAGGGGTGCCGAAGCCGATGTCTCGCCGAATCGGGCGTGGATGATGCTCTGTGTTGTTCATTCGTGGCCGCGAAATGACTGAAGGTTGTGAGTGGCTATTATCGGGATTGTTGCCGCCCCAGAGCCTTCAGTTCTTGCTACTAGCCGGAACACCGACGAGTTGTGCAAGGAATCAGCCAAGTATGTGAGGGGGCAGGCGCTTGATGAGAAACAGGAGCTTGATAAGAAGGGACCGAAGCTCGAGAGTGCCGTTCTTGTTGGATGGCGAAAGCGAGGAAATCTGACGACGCGGAACTTGTATGTGCCGACCTAGTCGAAGATTTGTTAATATTATAATAATACAAATTGTGTATTGATCCGAATACAACTAATGATAGGTGAATAGCTGGTGCGTACCACTTTTATCGAGCTGAAAGCATGTGTCAGGAAGCTGCGAGGCTGCTTCTTGGGGTTCTAGAGATCTAGTTTATTGGACATCTGAATACCGCAGCTGTAGTGATGAGTATCTGCATCGTGGCGCCTGCCATCATCACATGCCAATCGACCCTCACCAAAATATCACTAAAAACATATGAGGGTCCGCAAGCCTCTGCTAGCAACCGCAGTGCCCTCAGCTCTGCACCTCCGCCCGAAAACTCGCTACCGCTCTTCACTTTGCTGAGAAATGATTTGATTGATGCTCTTTCATTTATTTTCGTAGCCGGGTGACAGATGTACCGTTTATAGTAGTCATACTCCACATAAACGCCAAATACACAAATTCAGTTCACTCAGTGCGAGTGCGTCCATCCCGGTGCTCCCAGCACACCTGATACTCTAAAAGGCGGCAAAGGCGCTCAGATAGGCCTCAAGGCAAGATAGGAAGATGCAGATGGCGCCAGCGGGTCGTGTGACGGGCCAAATAAGCCGAATTCAAGTGACAAATAACTCGTACGTATCACTTCTCTTCTTGACCATCATCATCTCCCCCTCCATATATACCCGCCTTCAAGATCCCGGATACTCGTATGCTTGGCCTCTGACATTTGCTGACGATCTTTGCGAATGTATTTCTCTAGAAAAAATATTTTAACCAAGGGGAAAAAGCCGCTGTACGCTGCTTCGAGGGTCCTCAATGCCTCTTCGGCACACGCCTCATCTGCGTTTGCCCGGTGCTGGGTCCATGGGACGAACAAGACGTCTGCGCTGTTGAGAACAGTCAGAGGCTCTGGATTCCGACGAGCTTATTCGACGACGAAACATGGTGCCGAGAATGCGTCATCCGGCGCGGCTGGAGGAGGTTTACCATCTGGGGCTGGTGTCCCTCTGTATCGTGCGTGTTTTATTTCGCTATTGACTGGTCACATCTGACTCATGCGGGTTTATCTGATTCATGACTGACAGGCAAGCTTATGACCGCTTGGACGGAGACGCCTACGAAATGGTACCCCTTACCACTAGCAGTGGGCGCTCTATTGCTGGTTGCGATACAATACAGGAGAAAGTCAAAACGGGCATCGAAGGAGGTCGAGCTGGATGAGAATGGTCAAGAAGTCATTAAACTCAAAGGCCCATGGCAGGTCAGTATCCCCTCTCTCTATCTCGTATATTTTCTAATCTCGTATATCTCAGGTACACGTCCTCGGCGCACTCCCTCTTCGCAATATGTCTCGTCTATGGGGCTACGTCAACTCACTCGAGCTCCCTATCTGGTTCCGTCCATACGGCTTCAAACTCTACGCCTACGCTTTCGGTTGTAACCTCGACGAAGTAGAATTCGACCTCCCAACCTACGTCTCCCTCGGCGATTTCTTCTACCGCAGACTCAAGCCAGGAGCGCGTCCAGTAGCTGACGCTATTCTGGTGTCACCTGCAGACGGACGTATGCTTCATTTTGGCAAGGTCGACGTCAACGGTGATGAGTCCGGACTGTTAGGCCCAGTACGGGTTGAACAGGTCAAGGGCATTACATACTCGTTAGATGCTCTGTTGGGTGTCGAGCGACCAAACACCCCCGACAGCATCCTCGTACAGTTCCATAACCCTGATTCCGAAACCATCAACCATCGAGAATTCGCCAACGTAAATGGTATCGAATACTCCCTTGACCAACTCATCGGCTCTACTTCCGCCAGCGGAACCTCTACTCCCACAGACACCGGCAGTCCTACTTCTCTCAAACCACAGAAGTACGGTGACCAGACTGACGCTAGTGTTGTTGAGCCTGATCGTGATGTGACAAAGGCTCTTCAGCAACACGCCAATGTCGCTCGCGAGATGGGTGTCAAGCCTACACTAGAACGTCGTCTTTCCAACGGTTCCGTAAAGTCCGTTCGACCAGGTCACTCCCTCTTTTTCGCCGTCATATACCTTGCACCCGGAGATTATCACCGTTTCCATTCACCCGCCGCTTGGGTAGTGGAGAAGCGTCGCCATTTCGTCGGCGAGCTCTTCTCCGTCTCGCCATACATCGCCAAGCGACTCGAGAACCTGTTCATTCTCAACGAACGCGTTTCATTACTTGGTAGATGGAAATACGGGTTTTTCTCGATGGTTCCTGTCGGTGCTACGAATGTAGGATCAATCAAGATCAATTTCGACAAGGATTTGAGAACGAATGAGAGAGGACGTTTACCTCCTTCTGGGACTTATTCTGAAGCAGTTTATTCGATGGCCAGTCCCATACTTCGTGGACAGCCACTGGAGAGAGCTCAGGAGATGGGTGGATTTTGTCTTGGGAGTACCATTGTGTTAGTGTTTGAGGCACCTTCGGAGTTTGAGTTTGTTGTTGGTGCTGGAGAGAAGGTTAAAGTTGGCCAGAGGTTGGGTGATATCCCCGAGAAGTTGGAAAAACTTGAGAGTGAGCAGTTGGATAAGGTGACTGCTGTGAGTGCGGAGGTGAAGAAGGTGAAGAAGGATTGAGAGGCAATGGTAATGTCCATGGTCTCGTACGATTGCCCCCCCCTCTCGCGTTCTTCTCATCTCGTTCGCCCTGCATGCTCTCAATTTTATTTTAACCCTGCTTGCATCTGGAACCCCACCTTTCTTCTTGCTCTACTTAATGACGACTTTCACTCGCTGCTTTGACTCAACTCATAGACAATTTTTGCGCTTCCCCTCACCACCACTACCTTGTCACGTAACGTTACCACCAGCCCTATACGATTCATCCTTACGATCATCACAACTTTCATTTACACTTGTTATCATACACCATAGCGTACATGTCTTTATCTCCTAAAATATCACTTGGCAGCTCAACCTGCCTTGTTCTGCTGCGAAACATCCTTTGTTATGGAGTCCAATTCAATTAGGCTGTTCTCTATCAGGGGATCTCGAAGAAGGATCTGATAAGCCCGATAAATACGAGCCGCTGGTGGAATATGACTCCCCCACATACTATGAATAAACTTAAGGGTTGCAGGGCTGTTTGACCCACTCGCTGGACGCGGGACTGTGAAACACTTAGTTAATTGCTGGTCGTGTGCCCTTAAAATAAACCAAGAATCATATGAAATCGTGAACAGTGATAAGGCAAAAGATTACGCACAGTGATGCGCCGGATGAGATATTTCAGGACTCGATGCTTCGGATATGGTATGACAGTGTAACTGGTGGAGTTCGGGTTAAGGTAGAAGATGGCTCGCTTCTCGCCTCGTCCTAGAATGTATGATGATGTCGACGCTGGGTGAACGAGTGGACTTGTGATTCCGTATGAGGATAGATTGTGGTCGTGGATCGGATGGACGATTTTGTTTCGGAGGTCTTCGGGGATCTAACGAGATTCGAAGTTAATGGTTGGTAGATCTTGTTCATCGAAGAATGCACACCTTTTCGATTATCGGGTCTAGTGCTCGGAGCGGCATGCCGCGGAAGTCGATAGTCATTTCCCCAAAAAGGCAGAGTTCGGCGAAGTTGAAATCCGCTAGCGTGGAGACTAACTGGTCGTCCATAGGTAGGNGATAGAGAAGCCTGAAGAAGCCGTTCACGGCGTCTTGGTATGTCTCTTCGTCTATAGATAAAGCAAGCCTGGTGTAAACGGACGGGCACAGAAGATCGAATCACTCACTCTTCATCAAACCAGTTGACTGTATTTCTTGCAAACGACCCAGGAGATCCGTCCACAAACTGATCGCAGGAGCTCCATAAGAGGAAAAATTCCTCCGAGGATGATCTGTCACATAGAAAATCTAGGAAGGAGGCATGAAAGAAAGCGATAGAGAGGTCATCGGCCNACTGCGGCGAGCGGGCTCAGTGAGGCTGTGCAGGCACTGCGAAATTCGGTTTCAGAGAGGGGAATGAAAGACAGGAGACGCTTTCCCCTCANAGNACCCATCCGNAGACGAGTGGTCAGCAGAATCCGCTGAGCCGATGGAAGGAGGTTGTTAGGAATGCGTCNCATGACAAGTTCGTATATCTGATACAGGCCAGCGAGATGATTGCTTCGTTTCGACTGCCTGAATAATTTGGGAAGGCGAAGGATTGAACGTAAGTTCTCGTCGGGAGACTGTGATTGAGATTTGGAAATGAACTGGATAGCGGCATTCGCGAAAATGAATTGGCCTGCGGAACGGTCAACGAGAGCATGGAAATCNTGTTTTGACGGCCATGGTTGGGCTAATCCATGTTTCCGGCGAATTTTATTGAGCTCGCCGAGGAGGAAAGATGCAACATCGCGATTGCGATTAGGTGAAGCTGCCAGCTCCAGTTGAAACGTGGAGGATAGGATGTTGGGGATATCAAACGTGTTCAGGAGCTGAGGTTCCGGACGACCGAGGAGTAACCAACGAAATGGTGTACTTCGCTCACGCACCGACTGAGTGATAACCTTGACGATTTTCTCTTGCGAATGGATATCCGCGCATTCTTCCAGTCCNTCGATGACGATGACATAATTGTCAAGAATGTATCCTCTATCCTTCAATGTCCTGAGAGGATGGATGAAGAGGTCATGAAATTGGTGGGGTAAAGGCTNGTGGGATATAGGAAGTTGATGGTGGGGTAAGGTGTATTCCACGGAATTGGCATATAGCTTGGTACGAAGCGAAAGCTGCTGAGAGATGGAAGGAAAGAGCTGGTTGGGATGGTCTAGGTGATCGATATGGGAGAAGGAAAAGATTGCACCCAACTTGGACCCAAGGGTGTCGGTGAAGGTGCGTGCCAAAGTTGACTTGCCAATTCCTGCTGGACCGTACACCCAGGCGATACGTTTGGCGCCGAGCGTCTTACTCGCGTTCCACCGCAAGAGTCTTTCGAGGTGGCTCTGGCTAGTGGCCGGGCGATACAGCATTGTCGGTGAATGAGGTTCAAAAACAGGGCCACGGGCTCCTTTTGAAGAGAAGTCCAGAGGGCTTGGAAGCTCTAGGCTCTAATCATCATTCGCGTCCGGAATCGATAAAGTTATCTACATGCCTGACGTCCGACTACTGCTTCCCGTGGTTTCGAGGCCTTCCGATGAGGCGCTGAAGGTATCCCCGAGAGAATCGGCTATTGCGGATGGAGAGAGAGTAGTCTCGACTTCTTTGAGAGCCATTGAGATACTTCAATGACCAATCCTCTGGGAGTAGAGTTAGACTAGGAAGAAGTGGGACACATCACCAGTCCTTATCTAGCCCTCCATTCAACTCTACCAAGCTTCATTCAGCTCTCCGGCACGCCGAATGCTATATACGGCCTTTGTTATTATGGTCGTACACTGCGTGGAGTCATCAAGCTGTGAATGTTTTATCATTATGAAGACTCACCACGAGTTCCCATGGAGGACTAAAAACAGGTGCCATCTGCCAGTACTTGACAACTTGGTACATTGAGCCATGGTCATACTCTAATTTCATTTCACCCTAAAGGCGAATGCTGATGGCCACGGGCCCTTTATACCGCTTCCTATGGCAGACGCGCCTGCCGATGGTGGAGGGATGGTGGTCTGCTGTAGCTATCGAGAACGTACTTGCGACTTGAGCAGATAACATCACGATATCATGCAAAACGTCTGGACATCAATATCCACCCCTTTCTTATTTGCTTGACCTGAGGTCTNCCAAGTTGATGAGCATATGCTGACATCCGATTTCTAGTATGGAGNATGTTCACGGCTAGCCACATTCCTAGTCACGGAGCTCGAGGACATCCCGGGTTTCAGCTACCACTCTGTATCGGCGATAAAGTTCTCCAAGGCAGTACGAGTGCGCGGTTTTAGGATTCTGGTGAGCTCTAGCCAATCGACCATTTACGCAGTGCCAAGGCCGGCGCCCANGCATGGAATTAATAGACTACGACCAGCGCAGCCGTCGCNAATCTTCCAAGGGGCTAGAATACGAGGCTGAGGCAAAGTGGTCTACGATGCGTCTCCAGGACCACTGCATACTGATCACTCTAGCCAGTTAGTATAATATTTCCGGGGGTTGCTACAAGGAGCTACTGCGTACTACTTGATGGCAACTTCAGGGNAGGCCCAGAAAGCTAGACTGGCTGACAAAACGTGATGTTAATTTTGATTGCACACTGCACAGTTCCCTGGAGGCCGGACNTGTTTATGGGGTTGCTGGCAAATGCAATCTCTNTTCGCAGCCCGGATTTATGANTCATGGGCAATCAATTGACCTCTAGTCTGCTCTGACACGATCACGCTCCTGCTGGTCTCCTCGACAGTGGTCACTGCCGTTCCAAACCTCTCAGCATCTCTCAGCTCAAACCCTTACACAAACTGGAGGACCAGTTGGTGTGGCAACTTCAAGCAGAAAACCGGNACCGCAAGGCGCTGGATTAGGAACACATATTACTGCCAAGGCCATCGCNATCCCGCTCAGATAACAAANNCCTTCTACACTGCGTCGACGAGTCGNTGNGTCGCGTGTAAGGCGTATCACATCGATGAAAATAGGCAGCATACTGATGACAGAAAGGAGTAGCACGTCTATAATCTCGATTGAATCCTGATTTGACTGGCGACAAAANGACTCCTCGGCGCAGTNTCTATTCTAGCTTTCATGATATTGTAAGCAACNCCTCANGCATATGCGCACCATGCGACAATTAGGGGGTCGCCGATGTAATAAACAGCATTTTCACAAGTGGANACGTTTTGTCCGGGTNTGACCTGCAACCTGTAAACACGATTTCNTGGTGCTGTTGGTTTCCAAANCTCTATGTGNTCTCGAANCCGGCCCCCGACCTCTCACTCGACTTCTATGATATGACTCGGNTCTCCACTCCGTTCTTATCCTTTAATTGATAGAAGGAATAGTTCTTCAAGATTACCTCGCNGGTCTTGTAATGGCCNACTTAGGCTTCNAGTGCTAGTGTGGGCACGGTCATAGCTGATACACGTCCTCAAGGTACCACAAGAGTTAGGANAGTAAGGTACACAAATNCTCAATTGAANAGATGGAAGGCCTACTAAAATATACCTAGTAACTTCTTTCTTCGCGGCTTCTAAATCTATTTCAACACCCGGGAGACCACTGNAAAANCACCANNCCTGCTTNCCGANNACTCAAGCCCATAAAAGTCCTCGAGCCAATATCCAATATNNANTTTCATGTGACGTATCTCTGCGAAATGCCCTCNGAATTCTCGAAGGCACAAGNTGTACTCTTCTTCGATTTTCTTCTCCAGTTCCACCTTGTGTNCCGGCTTCAAACNCTGATCTTNTAATTGTNTTAACAACGGGATCACATATTTATCCTGATCTGCTGCTNCCTTTTTTAGTTTTCTCATTACTNGCTGACCATCCTCCGTTNNACTCAAGGCCTCGTAAAGCCTAGCGATNTCTAGTTGCAGTGCTTGAANCCTTTCGTCCTCGTCGCGCTTTTTCTGTTTTTCTTCCCTTACTTTCGATCTTTGTTGAACCCTCNCTGGCCTAGATTCAATCCATCGCGTCCTTCGTAGCGTCTGGTCATAAGTCGGGGNATCATCGGTGCTGCTGTTGATATGGGCNNCCTTCCGAACAGCTNCCCAAGCTTCATCNCGATCCATCGTCTCCAACCTTTCGAAAACCATTCCCTCCCTGNTACTCTCTTNCAANGCTTCTTTNATCTTGGCTTCTTTATCTTGGTTCTTCTGGACTGTTGTGTCCTCCCAGTTTATTGTAAGAAAGGTCAAATATTCGGGNTTTACTTCGTCTTTGAAGATCCTCTCTATATTACCCCAATCCCTGGGCTTTCCATCGGCTTGTAATAGGTGTGATTGTCGGATATCATGCACCCAGATATGGGTACANTNGCTGGCACCCACGACGTCACTTCATGATNCAAGACATTGAGTGATAGATGAACAAGAATCTNGACGANGTAGACCCTTATAATAATGTGATCACTTACACTTGCTCCAGGANCTCTACGAGTCCCTCCCTAGTCTCTGAGTCCCATGACCAGCCCGGAGAAGGGGCAGAGATGANTACTANCGNTTCTGAGCTTCCCGGATTCTTNNNGCGNCGCCCAATAAACCCNTCATCGGTCAGAGAANCATCGGTATCAGATATTCAGAGGCTGAATANCTACAAGTAGCTGAGGACATCCAGTCTCAAGTTGATATATCATCATATAACGCACGATCCGATTGATAAAACTNTAGGTTGNNCNGAGGCTAAGAACAACACGNCGTTAGCANCTCACGAAGCCGGAGAATCCTGTCNTATACATACAAGACAACAGTGTCATCGCTCTGGATTATATTCGCAACCTTTCGAGCCGAGCGGAGGGGATTTGACATGGCNGTGGCAGCTGGGAGAGACGTCCCAGAATGAGGCTGAGACTATTGTTCTANCTACCAAATTAGACAGATGGAGCTGTGAATGACTACCGGGCCGGTTTNCTGGCATTGGCATCCAGAGTTTCAGGAGTATNNAATATAAGTTGAGCATGGCACAAGCGCAGCGATTAGACCTTGAGGTGNAAGCTGAATAGGGCTCAGGCACNGCTGATAGAGAGTATCAGGTGNTAAGTGCTTTTTTTNNTGGCACGAGNACCCAGGCTTATCTCCAGTCAAATCAGGAATAATGTGTAAAGACCGCATAGGTCAGTGAGCGGCAATGGTTGATTGCTATATAAGCTTATTNATGTATGAAGAGTTGGACATCATCGAAGAGAATAGTATGAAGANGTCAGATATATAGATTNTATGCCTCGATTAGACNGGGGNTTGTCCCTCTATGAGATTGGNNTGGCNAAGCGGGGGAGATGNATCGAGTCCTTTTTGCGCTTTCTGCCTCCGTTGCGATTCCTGGGCGGGNNTATTGTGACTGAACAAGANGTAATCTAGATTANAACTCACCTCGTATAAGTCCTTTTTGAAACTTTCTATCTTCCGTTTAGAATAGGGCACAGAAAAGATCGAGTCGTCTCCGTCATCGAAGATGGCAGATTTCTTTTCACCTTGACCCAATGCAAAGTATCGTTGTCGTTTTGTCCAAGGCAAAGCGGCTTTTCGTAATAGAGTAAGAACATTCCTTCTCTTGAGCGGCACGAGAAGACCAGTCGGAAGAAGCTGTGGGTGTTTAAGCATCGTCGCAAAGAGATACAGGAAATTGCCCTACACTTTTAAACAACATGCGTTTGGAGACGGGAANCATAAAATTGCNATCATGCTCTTCGTCGAATAAAGCGATCTTCCTGAAGTCAAANTTTNTGAGCGCTTCGACACCTGCTGAACTAGCAGGAAAAGANTCCGAAGACGAGACTATGAAGAAAAAGGCCTCGACAGCGTTGCGATATAGCCTCTGCCTTTGGATATCGGGAGCTGGCCAAGGAAGAGGAATCTCTGGCGCGAGATGTCCTGNGATATGTTAATTGAGTGATTATCTGCNGAGACAGAAGATTGACGTACGAGTCTCTTCAGCNAATNTGATTTCAACGCGATTCAATAGCTGAACAGCCTTGTCCAAAAATGATATCGTGCAATCTCCCCATATACAATATTGTTTTGACCGAGACTCGTTGTAGAGGAAATCNATGAAAGATGCATGATAGAACTGGAAGTTTTTATCAGGGCCGATAGTCATTACCGAGCTCAGGGATGCACAGAGTGTGACTAGCTGCTGCTCTGGTAGACCAAGCATGTTCCCGATTGCCACGGTCGGAGGTGCGTACTCGTAATAGATAGAGATNGTATTATTGGAAAAGAGCATCCACAAGAGGAGGTCGAGTTTCTTTGGTGGAATGCGCTCTAAAATCAACGTGTAAAGAGAGTCAAGGCGTGCGAGNGGGTTTTCGTCTTGNGATTGACGGGAAGCTGCGCTCCTTTCTGAACGAAGAACTGTCTCGAGTTGATGGACAGGACCNGTCGAGTTCTCATCTTCGATGAAGAGGACGACTGTGTGAGCGTATGCAAATAGCCCAGCAGAAAGCTCAACGAGCTTCCAAATGTCGCGTTCGGAGGGCCAGGGCGCAGGCAGGCCGTTCTTGTGCCCTATCTCTGCCAGCTTCTCCGTCAGGTATAAAAGTATCTCCGGGTCGAGGTCGCGAGTGATGGAAAGCTCGATGTTCGTGGTGAGGGGNAGAATGGTGGGGAGCTCGAATGTTGAAACGAGATGTGGCTCAAGCCGACTGAAGAAGATCCAGAGGAANGGAGTGGACCCNGCTTGCGTCGATTTGGCGATGATTTTGACAATGTCTTCCTGTGCTTGATTTCCATCACATTCATCAAGCCCATCAACAAAGATGACTCNCTCTCCTAGTCCGTTGCCTGCTTCCCCGAGTTCACGAAGTGGAAGAAGAATAAGATCACGGAACTGATTAGGAAGGGATTTCTTNAAAATCGTAGGGTTTCGACGAATTTTCTGATCAAGGAGTTCACCAAACGCGTCGTAATCGACAGCAATTTGATGTGCGAGGGTGGGGAAGAATTTCTTGGGATCGGNTCGTTGATTCGGGCGCGAAAAGAAAAACGANGCGACGAGCTTGTTGCCAAGAGCCTCTGCACAGGATTGTGCTATGGCGGACTTTCCAACGCCAGCAGGACCTCTGACCCACGCGATCCGCTGAGGGTGATTGTTTTCGTTCAGGCTCCATGTTTTCAGCTGATTGATGTACTCGTCTCGTGTGCCAGGATGGCACAACGGGGGTGGATAACGGGCAGAGGAGTCGTGGGTGGCTTCTGGGATCGAATATTCTAAGAGTTTTTGCAGACCTTCGCCAAGGAAGGAAATCAGTATAAGAATCTATCAGGGGGTTTCGTGCGTCATACCAGGACGGTCAGATTTGGGCGGTATATCACTGATACTGATGTTGAACGAGTAGTTCAGAGATTGGTCAATGAACTGGGAATTATTGACTTGAAAGTCGTGCGCATTGCTAAATATCGACATTTAAATGTCAAAGAGGCGGAGACCTAAGCGATAAGGCAGCAAGACGAAGCAGGAANGGAAGGTGACGAATTGAAGGAACTGAACGAAGCTGTCGCTACATTCCGCGGGGACCGGTTGATTCCATCAGCGTGCCTGTCAATACCATGCGCCGACAGGTTCTGACCCTGAAGCCCATGCTCACACCACACAACACCACACAGGCTCACACTGGCGCTCGCCACTTCGTTCAACTACCGCGCAACTGGTTACTACTGAGGCTCGTATAGGTCCTCAAAATCGAATCCGCGAAGGGATTTCCATCAAAAGTCTTCGTTGGTCGCCTGTCATCGATTNATCAGTCACCCGCCAGGAAAATCCGGAAGATGTTGGCGAGTGGCGGGATTTGGCAATCAATCCTTGTCCTACAAAGACATCCCGGTCGTGAATAAGCGACGAAAAGAACGGAGACTTCCAGCCAATAAGAGGGTATACTTGAGCTTTACTTCTAGATTCCCAATATTTCTTGCGAGAAGCCTCCTGTACACCGAAAGCACCTCACCCACAACCAGAGGCTTGCTGGCACTACTATATAACCAGTCGAAGTCATAATTACGGAACAAAAAAAGTCAGGCTGCGAGCTCATCTGGACTCCCGTTATCTTCTGCCCAGTGACCTGCATTTTATCACTCGAGGACCGGGAAGCATACGCAGTCACTCTCACATGCTCTTACGCTTGGCGGCTTATCAGAATGATGATCATAGGCCAAATTCGCCATCCTATACTAAGTTTCTCTCTCAGATTCAGGTGATCTCGAATGATCAGCGCGCGCAAGAAAATTGCTCTTTGAACGTATGAATGACATGGCAACTCAATGGTGAGAAGAAATCTCTTCCCTCTCAAGAACACTGTGCCTGAGTCTTTTGCTAGTATAAAAAAGTGTTTTGCGCTATAGTGCTGCACGCTCAAGGTTATTTAAAGGGGTGTCACTTAGGTATTGATCATCTATTTTTTGCCATCGCACTCATGAGCTTTTACGACAGGAGATGATAATCACTCCACTTCCCGTTCTCAGTCTTCTTGCACTTCCAGGCGCTCATGGTTCAAGAGCCCGACTCATTCAGCCTTTCTGGGAGATTTGTTACTGTGAAGATCGCATTATATCATTTTTCCATGCTTAGCTTGTTTTCTCTGACCAGGCTACGAATTTGATACAAGAGCACCACAAGGGCTTTGTGAGTGCTGGCATCGCTCCCAGGAGATCAATCTCAAGTGGTTTCTACTCCAGAATACGTTGTTCTGGATCATGATGTGACCAGCGGGAAGCTTCTTGTCAGCTTCTACCCTATAAAATAGCAACCTCGCGGCAGTCTGACTTCCCTGTAGTCGAACGAGAATGTTGACATTCGGTGCTTTCACCGCCTTCTCAGCTCTCGTTCTCTACGGTGAGTCTCTGGAATGCCGCCCTTTCTCTCTTGACCACACTATGCTTAAGCCACTCATGTGACTCGTCCATCCACAGGATGTCAAGCGGCCACAGTAACCTTGACATTTCCCGATTCGGAGAGCACTTCTAATCCCAATATTGCCACCGTAACGTTCTACGATGTCATTCCCACCCTTGCACCAACTGCGTTACATCTCTCTGAGGCAATCTCCCACTCAGAGGGAGTGATTGGGTTCGATTCCGACGGAAAGACCATTTATCATGAAGTCGGAGTTTTGACTAAGGAGGTATTCTACAACGATTTCACTACCATTACAAGCGCTGTTGATCCACTCCCTTCGACATATACTGGTAAGTCGATAATGTTTGAGCTTTATCAATCTATGAAGTTGATTTTAAGTGCAATGTAGTGACGTTCGCTGAAGGAGATGAAGGTTTTGCAAGGACATATCCATTAACTGAAGAATTGTCCACAACCACCGTCACTGACATTGTGGCGGAGTCGTGCGCCTTTCAGGGAACTACATGGGGAGTCTGTGGGAGGATCATTGTCAACGACAGAACAACCGTTGTGACCTCGTTCACTGGACCCATGGCTCCTGCTTACACTGCCGCTTTCATACTACCAGCATCAAACTCGGCAACTACTCGCTGGGGTAGTAGTGGAACCATGGCCGGAATATTGACTGTGTCTAGTGTTTTGTTGACATGCCTGGTAGAGATACCCGTATTCTAGGCTAAGCAATTCTGATCGTGGCAGCTCTTGGAAAGAGAGTTCGGAATATGTATGATTTTCAGCAACATAGTCTAAGTCCAGGATACAGACAATCATCCTTACTTCGTGGCGATATATTGTTTCAATAACGGATGAACTCTTTTGTAGACGGTGGTGGATTCCGATTCTGGTATTAGAAATTTTCGATGGCGTGAATAGTAATAATTGAACCGATAACGAGCCTGAAGATAGACTCTTCAGCTTTGCTCCTAGATACCTAATATCTCTTATGAGAATCCTACTGTATGTCGGAAGCATCCCACGGTGAATAGTACTGTAACCGGCCAAGTCCGACGTATGAACCAAAACAGGTCAGGCTGCCAGATCCTATTATCGCTCGATGAGCTGGGAAACATACACAGTAATTCTCATATGCTCCTAGACTTGGCGGCTTATCAAAATGATGATCATAAGCCAAATTCGCCGTTGCATATGAAGCACTTTCCTCTCACCTTCAGGTAAATGATCAGGTAAAACAAAAGAAATTGTTTCTTGGACGTACAGATGGCATAGCTACTCAACGGCGAGAAAGGGGCACTCCATCCCCCTAAGAACACTGCAACTTGGAATTTTTCTGATAATAGATTTGTTCTGTGAGGAAATAGTGTAGCACGCTTAAGTTATATAAAGTGGTGTCGCTGAGGTATTGATCATCTACTCTTTGCCATAGCACTCAAGTGCTTTAACGACAGGAGATGGTAATCATCCTACCTCCTATTCTCCATCTTCTTGCACTTCCAGCCCATTCATGGTCCAAAGCACATCTAGCTCTTGAAGAGATTTGACACCGTGAAGATAGTAGACTGTTAGTATCGTCTGTTTCCTACCTAGCTCCTTTTTCTGTCGAGGCCAGGAAGATACAAGGGCACTACAGGGGGTTCGAAAGCGTCATTTCCCCCAGAATATCAATCTCGATGGATGAGTTTCCAGCTATTCTAGAATACAATCCTACGTTGTCTTTGATTATGATCTGACCAGTGAGAAGAATTTTTTGTCAGTGGACTCTATAAAGTAGCGACCCGCATGGTAGTGTAAGCTCCCTGTGGTCATGAGAATGTTGACACTTGGTGCTTTCACTGCTCTCTCAGCTCTCGTCCTGTCTGGTGAGTCTTCAGAGGACTGCCCTCGGGCTCTATTGTCCACGCCATAATCAAGCTACTCTTGCTCATCTACAGGATCCACAGGAAGTCAAGCGGCCACAGCAACATTGACACCTCCCAATTCGGAGAGCGCTCCTGGTATTGCCACCACGGTAACATTCTACGCTGTAGTTCCTACCCAGCCACCAACTGCCTTTCATATCTCCGAGGCCATTTCCCGTTTAGAAGGAGTAATTGCTGGGTTTGATTCCAACGGAAGGACAGTTTATCATGAAGTCGATGTTTTGACTGAGGTGGTCCGATACAATGACTTCACTACCATTACAAGCGCTGTTGATGCGCTTCCTTGGACATATACTGGTGAGTCGATAGTCTTTGTGCTTTACCAATCAATACAGTCGATCTTACGTGTGATGTAGTGACATTCGCTCAAGATGACAAGGGTTGGGCAAGGACATATCCAGTGACGGTAGAGTTCCCTACAACAACCGTCACTGACACTGTGGCGGTGTCGTGCGCCTTTCAGGGAACCACATGGGGAGTGTGTGGGCGGATTACTGCCAACGACAGAACAACAGTTGCGACCTCGGGCAGCGGACCTATGGTTCCTGCTTACACTGCTGCTTTCATATTACCAGCATCAAACTCGGCAACTACTCGCCGGAGTAGCAGTGGGATTATGACCAGAATATTGACTGGGCTTGGTGTGCTGTTAATGTGCCTGGTAGAGATACATGTATTCTAGACTAAGGACTCAGATCGTCGCAGCTCTTGGAAAGAGGAAAGTCTCGAAATATATCTCATTTTCAGCAACATGGAGTCGAGGACACAGAAAATGAGAACAAACTATCGGGGCGCGTGCCAACGACGAAGATCCATCACGCCAACGCAAGCCTATTATCATCCAGCCAAAATTCTGACCGCGTCTCGATAAATCCGACGCTATCCTGGTAGTTGCATAATCGACAGGAGTAAGGTTGATTTATCCTGGATTGTGCATTATCCAGGATACGAAATTGGCATTCAAAATGAATGTAATGACCTAACGTAGTCAACGATATGAAAGCACTATGTAGAATAGCATCCAGGATCATTCGCAAACCCGGTTCGTACTGCGACGATGTGAGACAAAGGGGATAGAGGAGGCAAATAGCTCACGTCCATGTTGACTTGTGCGTAGATATCCTGAATACGGCCACGAATGGTTGTAATCTCAGACAAAGTGATATGGTCGATGCCCTCGACAGACTGGTCGAGCAAGGCGGTGAGCTTTAGCTATCCTTTCTTAACGTCAAGACGTTTAAGTTGGTCTTCGTTCACGGAGGAGAAACCAAGCCGCTGGGAGGGTGCGGTTAGGTGTTAAGAGGTTTCATGATATATGTATTATGTACGCATGAATTGACGAATATCTCGTCCAACGCCTCAACGTGTGGTCATGATCGCTTGTGACTCAGCCGCTGTCTCCTTGATCCCTTCCACCCCCGTGCCGAAAGTCGAATCTTGACAGCCGCCATCTTCCCGAGATCGACGGGCGAGTCCTGAAGACTACGTTTGCGTTTGTGTCCTCATTGGTGGGGTTCTGCCATGGTGGTTCGTTCTTCATGGTGACATGACATGAAATCCATTTACGGTCAATTGATCACTCCGGAGTCCGGATCAAAGAACGTGACCGAGTGCTGCTCCTTCTCGCCTCAAGTTCCCTGTTGTTGACGCCCCGTATATGTTAAAACTTAAACAAAAAGTCCCGATACCTTTGGCTTGGAAGATGGCAAGCTTTACATTTCGCAGCTGGTAGAACAGGTTATGGGTGGAGAGCTACAAGGAGACGATGATTTCTTCCTTAGCGGATGCGACAGGTCCGTGCCGCTCCCTTTTTCGTGCGAGGGGACTTACCCTTGGTTTCATACGAGCTTGAAGGCTACATGGATTGGTACCGTATATATCAGATACGACCCCACTAGATCTTGAAAATGCAGCGTTTAGTCGTTGCTTCCAGGGACGGAAGAGCCAGATTGTTGCGATAGTTTTAGGCTCAGTGGGAGTCTGGTACTCTGGATATCTCGTACAGGGTGCGTCGTAGTGGAATCTGATCACCTCTATGGAATCATGATTCCCTAGCCCTTCAATCTCCTATTGACGTGCAGGGAGCCTGTGCAGAACTTGACGCAGTTGTCGATATATACTCGAAGTCAAAACATATTCACAGAATATAGTATAATCGCTCGCAAGGTGGTAATCATACAACTCAAGTCAGTTGCTATCGAACAACCGCAGACCAACTGAAAGACCATTAACTCGCTACTCTCAATGAGCACATTTCTGTCCGCACAAATCACACTCACTATAAACCTTAGTTGGGACCAACAGTGATCGAAGCAGTGCCGGGAGTCCAGCAGAATCCGTTATCCAAGCGAGTGCCGCAGGAAGAGAATTGGTTACAGCTTCCGCCGCACCCTCCCCTATCACAGAAGCCAACGTTCTGTGTCGCGAATAAGCACTGGGTGCCTGGTGCGCTAAGACAGGTTGCTCCGCCGTTGTAGACAGTGCAAGAGCCACCGCAGACGTTGAAGTTACGGGTGTTGCAGTACACGACCCTCGTGTTCTGAGCCTCACGAGGAGAGAGAGGGTGGTAAGGCTTGCCGACGTAGGTGAGCTCGGCGTCGGTGGTGGAGAGCCAGTGGTTCATTTCTGCATCTGAGACGACATACTAGAAGGCAAGAAATGGCTTAGTTCAGCAATTATTGTAGTAGGATAGGCTACAAACCTCAGGGTGAGGAGCGGCGGTGACAACACCGATGAGAGTGACGAAGAGAGCAGAGAGCTTGAGAGAAAGCTGCATGTTTCTGGATGGGATGTTTGAATGTCTGGACTCTGGCTTTTCGAACTTTGTCAATGCACCTTTTTATACTCTAATTTTAGCGTCTAGCTCGCTTATACGGCTCATACAGTCTCCCAAATATGTGTTATTTTGATGTTCTACTCTTCGATATGGCTCATTCAGTGTCTAAACATACATTCGGCCGGTCACTGCCACAAGGTATGCCTCTCACCAGTCGACCAATGGAATGCATTCACAGGGTTTGTTTGATGAGTACAAGCGAGGTCTGTGCACAGTTTGATAGTTCTCATTATGAACAGAATGTACTCAAGGTTATCAGAGCTGGATGGTATCGCATTGCAGTGGACATTCTCACTCCCGGTCCATGTTGGGCTTCAATTGGAAATTGCCTTTAACACCGACTCAAGTTTCCTCAGCAAGACATTCCTCTCTTATCGCAGGGGCTAGAAACTATTTAGAGCTCGCCTATAATCAGTTCAATGATCGGAGGCTGATTGTCTATTATTGCAGCAATAAATGAACGGGGTTCGCGGAGAAGATAAAGATCTCGAGCCGCCCCTTGCCACTAAAACTGAAAACAGGAAATGTCAGCTGTCACTTGCGAATCCGATGTAGCCATAAATTTCGACGTTCATTGACCCTCGTTCAACGTTTGAAGGATGAGTTCAATGTAACGATGTCTAATAAGGAAAGGACCTCTCCAGTCCCGAAGAGCGCCTGCCCCTATGTTTCATCGAGACTGCTATCTAAATTCAAAATCAAACAGCATTTGCTGAGACCCTGAGTATCCATCTCGGGCTGAGAATAGCTTTAGAGTCATCCTAACTTCATATAGTAGACTTTCATAGAAACCCACTCCAACGGTGTTGGAACTTGTTGTCTCAACTTAGTATAGTTAGCTCAAGTCGAGCGTCTGAAAGAATACCCAGCCTCGATCCACCAAGCTGTCGCAATGAAACTGAGGGGTTAAACCGCTCGTGGGGTGTTGCAGAGAGAGCTGACGCACTCGTTGATTGCGAGCTGACTGAGTACTTGTAGGTCTGACTTCACCTAGTACTCGATCCCGGCTCAATCTTACGCTAGGTACAACGTCTAGTAATCGACAAGCATCGAGCGACTATGACCCCTCCTCAGTGAACAGCGTTTGACCTCATTTCAGGAAGTCTGAGAGGTCCAAGTCTGACGCAGGGGCTATTGAAACACAGTTATTTTGACCTCGGCCGTAGGAGTCCCTACAATCTTCATCGAGAAGTCAAGGATATTCCTGCAACGTGAGTTGTGTTTGAACTCCCAGTTCTCCCAGTTCACAGCCATAGCGACAATGTTTTGCGCTTTCATATCAAATAAGAAGGACACATACGGCGTTATTTTCCGGGCCCAAAGCGGGGTGATGGTTTCCTGCCCCCAGCAGAGGCAACCTCCCTGGTGAGTTCCGAGTTCTGAGCTCTGAGTACCGTGGAAATGGCCAAGTCGACGCTGATATGGCATAGCTATGATAATTTCTATCGAGGGGGAGATCTGTCTTCAATCGTACTCCTAAGTGGCTAATCACGTAGGCGGGCAACGCTGACCATTGAGGCACTACAACGTATTTAGCCCAAGCACCTGTAATTATAACCTGACTTCACCGATGCGAGCTAGAATGCTCCACTATCCAGGAACAAATGATGACCGATTCAAATGAGGACCAACTGAGATGATTTGTTGTCTGAATGGAAATCAGTTTGGTGATTCTTGCACTGTATACAACGGCGGAGCAACCTGCATCAGTGCGCCTGGCACTCAGTGCTTGTTCGCGCCGCAGAATGTCGGCTTCTGCGATAGGGATGGGTGTGGAAGGAGCTGCAACCAGTTCTCTACTTGCGGCACCCGCTTGGATAATGGGTTCTGTTGAACTCCTGGAACCGTTTCGATTACTGTTGGTCCTAACTAAGTGTTAAAATGCAGTTAGCCTCTTACGAGCTGCACAATTAGACGCTGAAACGTTTCAATAAGCCCCGACCAGTTAACGAACGTTGGAGAAAGAAATTACCTTTATGATTCTGTGAACAATATTATGCGGAATGGTATGATATTTAGCCGCTATGCCGAGGTTCCTATCAAGTTAATTGTTCAGCTAATCGTATGCATATAAGTGTAAAGGATGCTCACGCGGAGAATGAGAATGAGAGCGCTTGCACAATACAGAACGCTCATCCTAAGACGTCGGACTCGGTTGACGGAAGCATCTGCGATGACCGCCACCAGCTTCCGATCCGTCCCAAGGGCCTTCGGAGTTCAATCTGCCAGTAAGATTTGCAGCTCGAATTCGCTCAGTCACACCTTTTTTTTTGCCTCGGCGAGAGAAGTCGGTATAGGACGGTGTGATAGAAACTGTGACTAGTGTTTCTCCCAGAGTCAGTCTCCCAGTGGTTATGTGTCTCCATAACAGGGATACTTGTTTTGTTTGTATACATGAATGGTGACTCGAGTTGGAGTAGACTTGGCTGGCCGACGATCCAGAACGACCCAAGCTCTCGCATACTTGAGCTACGTGCAAGAAGAATCATGGTCTCTGTGTAAATGTGTTGATTGACATGAGTTTATGCCCGTCGTGCTTAGATTCGAGCTCAGAACTGTGGGGTGTGCGCTCAGATGCCTTAAGAGGGTGCTAAGTAGCTTAGTTCTGATGACGAGTCGCGTGCCTGAACACCGACTTGAAAGAGGGGAGCGCAGCGGTGCCTCTTCGGTAACTTGGATATATTGTGGAGCTTGAATCCAGTCATTCACGACCGTCCTTCGAGGATTTCTGCCATTCATTCATTCGGAGTTTCGTCATGGCTCGAGCACGTAGCGTGAAGCTAGATTTCAAAGCGCTTGGTGTCGAGGCAGTGAGAGTTGTTAGATGTTTGTCAAGTCATGACGGGAGAAACTAGCATCATGTTGAAGGATATGTGAAAGACGAAAGTGAAATGCGGCTAACGCGCATCGAGAAGAGGGGCAGAAGAGGGCGGGCTTCCTTGGCTGGTGCGTCTCGATCAATCCGGATCACATGCATGATCGATCGATCGATCAATTGGTCACCGGCACCGGTCACTACAGCTGAAGCGCGTGGCGGGATACTAGGCTTATAAATGACGACCCGTTTGTCTCTTTCCTTCATCGTAGCGTCTAGACCTCTGCCGCTGCATCGTATCGCCGAACTTCTGGCCATACCAAGAGCTACTGGTCACATGTCAAAGCCCCTTCAAGTGTCCTTGTGCCTCCAAACACCGTATGGGGTCCGAGTCTCCCAATGTCCTGCTGGAAAGCGTGTCCCTCCACGAGCCCGTCAGCAGCATCGTCAATAACCCGCTCTATCTCTGTAAAAGCTATCTCCCTGCTACTGAGACTTGTTGGACGCAAAAACTCATTGGCTTTGAACCACATAACTGTTAATATCTCAGGCAGACGGCTGTTTGGCTTTTCGGCAGCTGCGAGTGGAACGGTGCTACCGCTACTCGCAGCGCAGTCGAATTATCAGCCGCTACCGTAACCCAGGAAAAACAGACTCAGGAAATAAAGTCTTCAGTTGGTCGATCAGCTGGACCTGCAAATCCCTCAATAATGCTGTCAATTTATTCACAAGCAATCGATACCATGAATCCGCACTAACCCGAATCTGCCTCTTATCTCAGACTCAGGGTATAACAGCTTCTCCACCGTGCATGGTCAACTATAATGCAAACGAGGCTGAGATACCTACGCAGAAGAAGCCGAAAGGGGTCACAAGGCTAGCTATCTGGGGGATTCAAGCCCTCGAAAGTATTGAGATTCGTTCCGTATTATTTGATTACCTGACCTGATCGATGTTTGTGAGACTTACCGCAGATGTAGGGGCGGCACGTTTCGGTCACCCTTAAGTGCTGAACCGACCTTGCTCAATTGAGCATGTCGATCAAGGAATACAGAGTCGAGGAAATGAACCCTTGTGTACATGGTACGATTCTCCTTCAAACGTTGAAGTCTAGGCTTGAACATAAGTCACTGAGAGGACCATCGACCACGACGAGGTTGATCATCTCTTGAAATGACGCGACTTTCGTAGAATGGGCACCAAGTTGATCAAGGAACCAGCTCGGACCTAAGGCATGTGGTTGAGCCTGTCGATCTGCAACGAAGGTGACCAAATTTTTGTGGAGGTCTAATGCTGTGCATCTGTGTAAGAGTTTCGTTGTGCATTCATCCCTATATGCTGAATGTTTTAGGAAGCTGTGACAAATACAATTCATTGGAACACGATGTATAATCGCAGAGTGAATAATATCTTGCAAGGTTATAATCATTGAAGCCGTCGAAATCAAATCCTTATACAAATGTAAAACCGCTGGAACAGAAGACCCTCGTGTATTGATAGACCTTGATCTTACGTCAGTATTGGTTAGTTGTCTTCTGTAAACTTCGTGCTCACATTCAACTGTATCATTCAGTTAGGACCAACCGTGATCGAACGAGTGCCGGGAGTGTAGCAGAAATTATTGTCCAAGCGAGTACCGCAAGTCGAGAACTGATTGCAACTTCCACCACATCCTCCTCTGTCGCAGAACCCGACGTTCTGCGTGGCGAACAGGCAATTTGTGCCAGGTGCGTTCAGACAAGTCGCCCCGCCGTTGTAGACGGTGCAGGATCCGCCGCAAACATTGAAGTTGCGGGTACTGCAGTACACAACTCTCGTGTCCTGAGCTTCGCGAGTAGAGAGAGGGTTGTAAGGCTTGCCGACGTAGGTGAGCTCGGCGTCGGTGGTAGACAGCCAGTGGTCCATCTCTGCGTCAGAGACGACGTACTGTAAAGACCTCGTTCAATGCGATTATCATCGAGGCAAGATGAATGAACAAACCTCCGGGTAAGGAGCGGCGGTAGCAACACCGACGAGAGCAATGAAGACAGCAGAGAACTTGAGAGAGAATTGCATGTTACTCGATAGAGGCTTGAGTGGTTGGACTCTGACTCATTCAGGCTGTCCCAAAGTCCTTTTATCTCACCGTTCGGCGTCTACATCCTCCAAATGGCTCATGTAAAGTATACTAAAATCATAGATGCGTTCGGCCGGTCACTGCCACATTTGAAACTTCTTCCATCAGACTAGCACACACATACATAATTTCCAGAGCGCTCGACTCATTTCAAACGCTTTGATTTGCATGCTAGCTAGGATTGCTCATGCTAGCTAGGATCGCTCATGCTCGATTGAATCTCTCACAATCTTGGTTGAGCTGTAAGCAAGCGCTGCTAATTTTCAACTATCACGATTACATTTCTCTATAGCCAAGAATTACCCGCTCTGCTAGAAAATACCTCATTGGGAGAGGGTCTATAACTTATGAGCTATTACGAGGGTTGGCTATTGTTGTTTTGATGATGAATAGCTTCCATCAGATGCGAGGCTTGCGGATGAGGTAGACATCTCGACAAACGCCTCTTTGTAACCGAAAGATGAGCGCAGAAAACGGCATTTGCCACTTCTGATGTGCTCATTAACTACAAGTTTGCAAACTCAGCTTCTACCCCTGAGGTCAGAGCCCTTCCTACCCGTGTTAAATAAAGAACAATCGAGACCAGTGACTGGAAATATAAGATGATCCTCCTTATTTCCTATAAGCGCTTGCTCGCAGGTCTCATTGCGAAGGTCAGTCTAAATCAATATCAAAATCAAATGCCGCCCGAGGGCTGAGTGATCGAATAGCCCTCTCGATCACTCTAACCTCATGTAGTATAGTACTTACTTTTGTTTTTTTTGGCAATTTCGGCGGCATGCTAGCTTCTAACTCGGGCATGTGAACCTTTCTGACTTTAGATGCGGCTTGTTCATATGAGGCCCGGCGAGAAAGCTTGAATTGAATGATCCAATAAAGTGTCCCGGTGAAACGAGGGGTCGAGCTCCACGTAGCGCCCTTCCATTGCAGAAGAATAGGCTTCTAGTAGCTTCAGTCCTGCCGATTGATGCAAAGAATTAATTTCACTAAGTACCGGATTAAGTTCATGCCAGTGATGTCTCTATTGGGTAATTGACACGAGATATCCTCTCACTTGCGACGCTGGAAAAAAAGGAATCTATTTGTTATAGATATCAGCCACCGAATGTTGTTGCCTCGGCCGTGAGCACCCCTGCAGCATAGAACAGCAGTTGGCCATGTGTGGTTGACTCGTGGCGTTTGAACTCCTGAGTTCAAAACTTGATACTGGTTACGATATGACTCCGAGTTTCACATCTACACATGGCACACAGATAATCCTCAGTGTGATCCCCAGCAAATAGTCGACTCAGGTTGTACAACCTTTATCCTTGTATGCTTAGTCCCTGCATCGACGAGTCGGTGTATTGCCTGTCACATCTATAAAACCAGGCGGGATACTGATGATAAAAAAGGAAAGCACCCTGTACCCTGTCTCACGTTGATTGAATCTCAGTTCAACTAGGGGCAATCTGACTTGTCGGTACAGTGCATAGTGGCTAGCTGCAGTGGGCATTGGCCCACCCTTTGACGTGGCGTGACAATGAAGTTTTCTGTCAATGGAGATGCGAATTACTGAACTAACCGGCCAATGTTCATTGTGCCTTGGAGGGGTTTGACGGCCTAGCAGCCCTACACAAAGATCATTGAGCTGTTTGCCGATTGTTCTCATCAGATATGCATTTTGCGAATCATTGAGAGAGACTAGCAAATAAGAGCTAGAATCTAGTTATCGAAGAATTTCTTTTCTTCCCGCATGATTTGCACCTTAGGGCTATAGAGCTGGTACAAACGTCGGCGTTCAATCTTGATGGGTCCTGAGGAACCGTCGCAATGGAATTTCCAAGCAGGCGCTTATGGAGAACCTAGGATGTGTTTTGTTCCATTTTGAGTCACTGCTCCCAACTCTTCCTTCTTTATTCAACATGGATAAGAAGAGTCATCCAAACACAGGGGTTTAACATGAGGTGTCGATGGATGTTTTCTTCGCTAGTCTTTCGGTTACAAAGGGGCGGTTGTCGAGATCCTCACCTTATCTTTACCCACCGCGCGAACTCCGCACTTGTGCCAGAACACACCCCGATAGAAGCCTCTCATTATCTAGGAGTAATGTCAACCAGTCTTCAGAATGGCTTACGAGCCCTTTCGAAATAAGATTTTTTTTGAGTCATGTGAGAGGCGATGGTTGCAATAGTGTAACACAGTCACGGTTTGAAGCTCATTCAGGACGGTAAGAGATTTCACGGAGCAACACTGCTCCTATCTAGGACATGAATCAGATGCTATAGCAGAAGGCTAGTGCTCTGAGAATGTATGTCAATCTGGCGAAAAGAAGTTAACTTTGTGACATTGACCAGCCAAATGCGCGTATGATGTAAGTACACTGTATACAAGCCAGTCCGAAGGCCTAGATCTCAAGTGAAGAATAAAAGCCCCCTGGAGCAGTTTGGAATAGCCAGAGTTCGACTATTCAACCTCCTTATTCAGTAGCATGCAGTTCTCTATCAAGCTCTCTGTTCTCTTCGTCGCTCTTGTCCAAGGTGTTGCTAACGCTGCTCCACATGGTCCCGAGGTCAATAGCCCACTTGCTACTATTATCATCACACTAAGCCCATTTTTGTCTTCTAGTACATCGTTTCTGACGCAGAAATGGACCACTGGCTCGCCACCACTGATGCTGAGCTTACTTACATTGGCAAAAATTACAATTCACTCTCTCCTCGCGAGGCTCAAGACACAAGGGTTGTGTACTGTAACCGTCGCAACTTCAACGTCTGCGGTGGATCTTGCACTGTCTACAATGGCGGAGCAGCCTGCCTCAATGCACCTGGCACTCAGTGCTTGTTCGCGACGCGCAACGTCGGTTTCTGCGACAGGTCGGGGTGTCGCGGAAGTTGCAACCAATTCTCTACTTGCGGCACCCGCATGGACAATGGGTTTTGCTGGACTCCTGGAACTGCTTCAATCACTGTTCCCCCCAGTTGAATACAACAAAGTATATTGTGAGATATTGGTTGACATAAAAAACGATACTGACCTATGTTTAGCTCCCAAGGCAGCCCGCTTGAAGTCAATCAATAAAGAGTAATTAAATACATACTGTGCTGTAGGATCGAGCTTACCCTCTATGTAACTTGACTATGTTCTAAGATTGTAGAGCTGCATTTGGGCTGATATACCTCGTGTCAATATTATCCTTTAGCTGCTTCCAACCTCCTAGCATTTTCTTCATTTCCCGTCCTAGATCACTCACTTTATCAGGCTCTCTAAGTTAGAACCATGAAAGTCCGTGGTTGTTTTGACAAGTTCTGGACGTCAAATCTTGAGAAGGACGCTCAAGTGACTCAAACAAGCTCTAAGGTGTACCAAAGGAGCCTTATAGCTCTCAGTTATGACGTGACGGGAAAGACTTGCGCTCGAAACACAGCGATCGACGATCCATTGCGACTGGAACATCAGACAGCATGAGCCGTCACTCATTGGTGAGACACCCTAGTCCGAACTGTGCAGACGGATACCAAGCCAGCACGTCAAGTATTAAGACTCAAGCTAGGCTCAAAGACAGATTCTGTAAGTGAAAGAACGAAGTTAATGCAACGAGACAGTCGAGAACCCGTTCTAGAACTTTATGATCCCAAATGCGCCTCGCACTGATGAATGAAAGACCCAACTGGTGATTGGTTTGCCGTTATTTAATGTATAGCCTCAATCAGAGAAAAAGCCATGTGCCATAAGCATAATCACTGGGAAGGGTCAGGAAGAGTCACGTCAACCTCGGCGGTTAGGAATCGCGGACCCTAGCTCGCTTTGGGACAGCATCCAAACTTGAACTGTCATATCAAATTTTCAACTTTTCAGCTTTCATCTTCACCATCGTACCAACCCTGACCGTGAGTGTGCAATGGCTCCATTATCAGGTGGATCTTGAGACCCTTTGGTTTCAATGACTACCCCATTACAAGGACATTGACTCTCAGGACTGACTGATGAGCGTCAAGCCTGCAGATGCCGGGCAATTCTGTATTGTATTTTCTGACATCACCCAACACATTACAACCAGATTACAATCATGTGTGCCTATACATATGTCATAGCCGAGCTAGGCCGGGAAAGGGAATTGTCATACTGAGTATAAAGCCTACTCCTGGATGGACATTCCTCTGGTAGCCCCCTTTCTCTCAATCAAGTGGTGGAATGAGGTCACCTTTGAATTGTCCGCGAGGCATGAGGCTGAGTTTGATCGCTGTGAGCTACTCGCTTCGGAGTCAGTCCATCATCCGTATATTGTATATTTTATTATCTGATCTATGTTTTTGACTATCCAGCCGTCCTGGGCGCTGCTACTATCACGCTCTATGACGTCGTGGACCCTCAGATGTCTCCAGATCCAAGCGTTTTTCCTTATGATGGGAAGGTCACGATATCGCCTGTCACTACACAAAGTGATGGAAAAACGGTCTACGAGCAGATAGCAGTTATATCTGGGGCAGAGGCTCAGCCTTTGACTGATGTACCCGGCCCACAAGTTACAACTGGACCATATACGACAACCGGTGAGTAGGCATATATGTTTGTTTTATCCCGCTCATGAGCCCTTTGCTTGTTTTCTCGCTAGTTGGTACTTTTGCGGAGGACTCTACCGAAATAGACTGGCGGATTTCGTTCCCCCCATCTGAGCCTTCTCGCATGCCAGAAGTGTACACCGACCGGTGTTTCTTTCAAGGAACCACAGCGGCTCTTTGCGAACAACACAACATCATAGAAGAATCTTGGGATACGAAACAATCAACGAGTGTCTATACATGGACTGGCGTTCCGACCCCAATCAGTACCATTGTACTTTCTCAGGCTTCTGGGGCCAATCCGGGGGTGCACTGCAGTAGCTCATGGGGCATTGGTATCAGCATTGGCCTGACGACTGCTGTGGTAATCTCTAGGCTTCTATATTGATCAGAAACCACAGTATAATCTCTCTGTATTACCTCGTTCAAGCGCGAGACATGTTGATCTAAAGCTCGGGTTTCTCGCCTGCAGAAGACGTTTTCTGTGAATAGAAACCTATAGAAACCCAACGTCCACATCAGGATGTTCTTGCTGAACATGCGGCATGTGTACATCAAACTTCGCGACTATAAGAAGGCGCAATATAGACGCTGTCGGTGCCGGCTGAAGCTATTCAGAGATCACATGGCCCTTTCCGTTAACATTCCTGAGTTTTTGAATGGGAGGGAACACTGGTACATACATATGAGATGGCTTTGAGTTTTATTATGATTCACAGGTGGATTCTCTCCCTTTCCATATTGACTGGCATACGTCGACGCAATGAAAGTATACCTAGGTCTCTCATTCTTTGCAAGTCTGTCATTACTCGGTGAGTGCTCTAGACGGTCACCCATCTTTGAAAAGCATCATCTCTAATGTTCCGACTCAAGGAACTGCCTCGGGAGAAAGCGTCACAGTATACAATATTGTCAACTTCAATGGACCACAGGCGGCTGAATCTACTCACCTCCCACAATATTCGGCTGGGATGAGCCGCTTATTGTTACCAATCAGCACAGAAAGTGACGGAAAGACGGTCTACGAAGAAATTGTGGTCGTAACCACAGAAAATCTGATTGAAGCTTCGACCACAGTCGTTGCTACGGGTATGGCGTTCCCTACCATTAGATCAAGTGAGTCATCTCTGATTATTATATCGGTTTCTTGCTACTCACAAGTTGCCGGTCCTCACTTTTGCCCAAGACTCGAATACTCTGGAATCAACTCGATGGCCCCACCAAACCCCTCCGGCGTACCCGATCTCTACACAGAGACGTGTGTCTTGCAAGGGACGACGGCAGGATCTTGCGTGGAGCCTCTTCTACTAGGCGATGAACCTCACCCGGCGTGGTCGACTGCCGGATTCACTACTGTGACTGCGGCATTGGCTCCAATTTTCACGCTGGGTGTACAACTTCCCGCTTCGGCTTCGGCTTCAACTTCAACTTCAAGCTCGAATTCAAATACCAATGGGTCAGGAGCTTTGACAAGGACGTGGGGTGTTGGTGCCATCATTATTGTGTCCACGGCTGTGATGATTTCGAAATTGGCTTTCGGGATGTAAATATCGATCTTCATAAGTACTCGATCACTGGAAACAGAATGATCAGCCCCAAAATTCCATTCAGTGTCCGTTAACGAGTGTGCACGAGTAATAGAGGATCGTGGCTGATAGGCAGTATGTTGCCATTCAAAAAGGCCTTGTGTCAGTCTGCAGTATTGATGTGCATTGTATAGTCGATTTTAGCACGGATCACGACCACTACTCGGATCTCGAAGTTAAAAATGCGCCCCGAGCACTCTTCTAGTACTTAGCGGACTGGACGACCATTGATTAGAAGTTATTTTGATCCTCGCGAAATCCCTTTATCGTGCATGGTATGGCAGATGTAGCCTAGTGAAAGCGATTCTTGGGCTAGCTTCTCTAAGCCAATGCCAATGCCAGATTTGATTGGCTGATTAGTCTGAGCTCCTCAGTCTCATCGCAGCAGCACTATAGGTTAGCATCCTGAGTAAGGACAGACTCCTCCTTGGGGTAATCGGCATGCGAGCAACTTCCGATGATGTTAGGCAAATTTGATCCTGCTCGTGAATGGTTGACTCGTATGCATTTCCCCGCTGAGCGAACTCGGGTATCGGCAATTTCGAGTATCGATCCCGCGGAGTGAGTCGGGAGAAACGACGAATAGGAAGGCGAGTTGAGCCACGGGTGACCAGTAAGTGAGATCGTGAATATTGAACAGACGTACTATAAGCTTAGCCTTGCTAACGATGTTGCCTAGCGCCGCAAAAGTTCATGCACATGATCGCACTTGTATTTATCCATATTTGGCATTGTCAGGCGGTAGATTGATGCATACTCAAGTTGATGCAGATGCATTGCCACCAACTTTCGACAACCTCGACTTCTTTGTCGTTGGGGCCCATGCTTTGTTTCGGCACTCGCCAGCCTTTTTTCCTTGATCCGATGGGCGCACTCAAGAAGCTCCGGGTAGATGTTCAAGCCTAATCCATGTTCTATCACATTCAGTTGATGTTCGACGATATCGGTCGACTAAGCCCGCTTTTGTCTGGAATAGCCTTGCTGTGAAGCATAACACTCACGTGGCGCTGCTTTTCGGCATATCCAAAAGTTCTGCGAGGCGTACCACCCCAAGTGAAAAGCTCCACGCCTTCATCGACTGCCGATACATCACCAATATTTTCAATGCTCCGAACGTTCTTGTCAACGCCCCTTATACTCCAATGCCAAGGCAAAGAAAGTCCTATCACTGCACTCGAACTTACGGGCGTCACGGAACAGTGTACTTCGCCGATATGGTGCACGAGACCTGCCGAATATGCAGCTATGAACGGAGTCTATTGAAATGCTAAGCGTGCCTCAACCCACGCCGTCCCACTTTTGAAAGCAGTGCAAGAAGTACGTCCTATTACAACAATTAATCCTAATACACGCATTATTCACCAACTCTTTACTCCAGCCTCCATCTGAGAAGGCCCAAGCCGCTTTTCGGCATCGCGTCAATGTACAATGGTCTGCACAGCCCTTTCACTCCTGCGTTCGTGCCAACCAGTCTAAATAGCCCGCTTGTGGGCTATTGTAGTGTCCCCAATACATTATGAAAGCTCTGGGTAACACTCTTGCTCTAGTCTCCGCTCTTTCGACGTTGATTGCTGGTGAGTGTTTTTGTTGCTCTCGAGGAAACCGTTGTAGGCTGATCGACTACTCAACGTGCAGGAGTTCAAGGGGCTACGATTACCTTGTACAACGTGATCCCTACCAGCTCTCCTACCACAACACAATCTGGTCCCGGTACACCATCTTTCGAATTATCGTACTCCGCTTCCCCGGTCAGCACTCGGGACGACGGAAAGACAGTTTATCAGGAAGTCCTGGTAATCACCAAGGATGTCATTCCCTTAGGCTCCAGTACTACTACTTTGACTTCTGGTCTTCCTCAGACCTTGACCCGTGAGCCTCTCGTTAATAAATCATGTAGTCAGTGAGCTGATTTGTGAACGATTAGGTACCCTGGTGGAAGATTCAAATGGCTTCGAACAGACCATCACTGCTGGCCCTTCCGGCGTTCCATTTGTCGTTGTGCCATCATGCTCGTTCCAGGGAACGACTCGAGGTGTCTGTGTCTACAACAACGCGGTCGGACCATCGGACCATCGGACCACGACTGCATCTACGTTTACTGGCACCCTAACCCCCGTTTTCACTATCACCCAATCCTCAGGAGCTTCGTATCGTTGGGACGCTGGTGGGGCAGCCGTTGGCAGTGCTTTTAGTCTTCTCTTAACTCTCGCAACGATGGGTATTATACTGGGGTTGTAATAATCGCTACGCACATCGTTTGGGAATGGCACAGAAGCTTCTGCTTGGCCCTTACTGCACTCTTGGCCCTATCGCTCACTTTGTAAGGAAATGAGCAATCGTCTTCTATTCACTCACGGGGCACGACCTCTACGAAACACAAACCGAGCTTGAAGACTTGAGGTCAATCAGTTCAATGTATACAGATGCATAGCCGGGATCATCAGCATGCCACCCTGAGATCAGTGATAGCCGAACTGAGAGCTTCTCAGGAAATGTCAAGGGCTAGAAAAGAGAACCTGCCACACGGAATTAGTTTGCTTCTCTACAGATGTTCAACCCGCCCTATAAAACCAGGTACACGCGATTCAAGCTCGCCTGAGTGCTCTTTGTCCCACCACGAGCACGACCAACTATGAAGTCCTTGAAACTTGGATGGCAGGGCTTGAGCGTACTGAGCGTCATCCCTGGCTTTTTACCTGGTAAGATCTTTCCACTATCTCATCGTGGGTGCAACTCTGACGTAGAATCTTTGTTGACTCGTTGCTCTCTGGGGACAAACAGCTGTTATGAGCGCTACAGTAACTCTTTATGGTGTCCGGCCGACAGCAACGACACAAGAATTTTTATCCCTCGGCGAATCAGTATCCTTCTCTTTTCTCAGCGTCAATCCTGACGGGAGAACGGCATACGCAGAAATCGACGTTGTCACTGAGGAGGTCAGGATAATTTCCCCCATTTTCTCGGGGGAATCTACCTCGACCTTGACTTCGATTTTCCCAACGCCGATCACAGCAACGCGTAAGAGGAGGGTCCTGTTTCCTTCACAGATCTATTTTAAAGCAATCGTTCGCGTTTTCAGAAACCATGGTCCAGGATAGCAACGGTTTTGAATACCATCTCACGCACACAGACACTTCGGTAGACCCTCCCGTAGAAGTCGTCGACAACAAGTGTAGCTTTCAGGGAACAACGCGAGCTATCTGCGTGGATAGCATGTCGCAATCTGGGGCTGGTAATGGCCAGAATGCTGTCATTGTTACGACGATGACCGGGATCCCAACACCGATTTTCACTCTCATTGAGTCGCAGACTCAGGCACCGACACAGCCCTCGAACGCGGCTTTACCTCGGGCAAACTTTGGTGCTGTCTGGGGTGTTAGTTGTGTGTGGGGGTTAATTGCTGGGGTCATGGGCGTACGGCTCGCTGGGGGTTTGTGATCAGCCTGTGTTCAGCCAAGTACTCTTACACTACGTAGGCATGCTGAGTGTGAACTCATAGTATGATCAAGAAACGCTTAGTCTCAATATCATAACCATCATCAGATTGTACCTTGACTCGGAGCGGATCATGGATAGCCGACTTGAGCGTGTTCTTCAGAGCTCAGTTTCGTCCTTGCGAGAAATGTACACTGGTCGTGATCAGAAAACTAAGTTATTATGGGTCTGTGCAGCTTAGTTACGCCATCAACTTCTGGACATATATAAAACTGAAGTTTATGCGATGCGCTCCCAAGTGGCTCTGTTTAGTACCTCTAAGATATGAAGCTCACTGATAGCTGCCGCCGGGGCTCAGGCAGGTTAAGACTTATCTCTCTCTTTATATTGGTATCTGGTGAGCCCTTCCCTATCCTACTCGCTAGGTCTACAATGATGCTGACAGTATATTCCCGCCATAGAGTTCACAGCAGTCAAAGGTGCTACAGTGACTCTGTATGGGGTCCTGCCTACAGAACCGCCGACCGGTAGTTTTTTTTTCCTACTCCGCTTCGAAAAGCTATTCAGCTCTCAGCGTGAATCCTGATGGAAAGACGGCCTATGCGGAGGTAAACGTTATCACGAAAGTGGTCGAGGTTGACACAAGAGAGCCCACCCTAGCGGACACCTTGAGCCTTTCAGCCCCAATCACGAAAACAGGTGAGTAGAGTCTAGGATTTTTCCGTGGATCTGCATCTGAATGATCCACCCTTCATTGCAGTTACTTTTAACGAGGACAGTAATGGATATGACGATCATTTGACAGGATTTTACGGGGATGACTATCAGTGTAGCTTTCTGGGAACGACAGGGGGTGTTTGTGTGGAAACCTTGAGCGTCAGTGATACTCCGACCCCTCAGTTATTTACCGACACAGTCATGGGGACAATGGTGCCGCTCGCCACGCTCGTCGATTCGTTGCCACCTGCATTGTACTCAAGTGCAGTCTCGTCCCAGACGAGTTTGGGGACCGTCCTTCTTCTTAGCTGTTTTTGTGTATTGGTTCCGAGTATCGTTGCTACAAGAATTGTTTTTGGGCTATGACGGGCCTGAAGGCCTGACATGTTGCTCACGGGTTGTCGTAGATACAATAATACATCAATGGATGGGCTCGATTAAAACTAACTAATATTTAGGCTGTACGTAGTAACAATAAAAACTTTCATCTCAGTCACCACCAAATGAATCGCTCGCCGTCTCTTTTATCGGGCTGTCACAAACCAAGCACCATAAGGGCACCTGTCACTAAACCAGCGACAGTGACACTAGAGATTCCCAGAAGTCCACCATTCCCTAGACTACGAATGCCCGAGGATTCAACTGTGAGGGTTTGAATCGGCACGGGCGTAGCGGTATAAGTCGTAGCCACCACAGTCGAAGTTCCCAGAGCAGCAGCCGCAACACAATCGGCTCTCGTGGTACCTTCAAAATTGCAGCCTAGAGAGGCTATCAAGGTTTGGCTCGCCACGGTGGTCATTTCAACTTGAGTGACACCCTTCGAGTCCTCAACGAAAGTAGCTGGTGAGGGCAATGTTTAAGTATGTTGTAGGTTTGTGCGGTATAGTTGGGTTGATACATACCGGTGAGTGTGGTCGTGGTTGGAATGACACTCGCAGTATTTGAACCAAGAAGAATTCCTTGGGTGACAACTCCGACCGCTGCGTATGTTGTCTCTCCGTTGGGACCAACCCCGATCCGAGAGACGGAATTTGGGAGCTCTGCTCCGAGATCAAGACCACTGTCTGCTTGTGGTGGCGGAACACCGTAGACAATGACTGTGGTAGTCGCCGGCGCCGCACCTACCATAACCGCGAAAGATTTAGTTTTGGAAAGTAATTTTATGTCGAGGATCACCTACCAGCTAGTAGAGCAACAGAGGATATGCAGATCCAGGAAATGAGGTTGAATGCTTGCATTGTAAGGTGTTCTACTACTCCAGAGGAGGAAATGTGGGATGCCGCTCGAGATACCACGAGATAGAGATTTTATATTCAAAGCAATAACCCGCCAGACAACAAGTCATAACGAGCGGTCAAGCTATTGATAGTCATGAACAACCTTCATCATCGCAAGGGACACGAGCGCCCAAAGGCTGCGCACCGGTTAACCCGATAAACATAAGAGAAGGAAACCGTTGTTTGATGAGATATCGCTGCACCGCCAGTAGTCTGCAATGTGGGTTACGCGGTAGACCCTAGGATCCAACGTAGATGTATTCTCAAGCGCGTGTATCATTGAATAGTGGTTATGAGCCTTTTGAGCTCTGAATAACGAAGCAGTGGTAGCTTGAGAAAAATTAGCGAGCCCGAAGCACATCATTCAAGGTCCCTGGCCTCAAGTCCTGCAACTCAGAATTCAAACGAGCCGAAGCTACACCGGATTCTTGCGAGCACTACGGAGTGGTATTTTGCATGGGAGAAGAAAGCCGAGGCAGAAGCAGGATCTTGGTCGTGATGAATAGTGTCTTTCCTGCCGCCTGAGCCCGCACTTATGGGTTTTGCCGAAATCCGGTCATACCATATCAGGCTTCCGCTTCAAGCTTCTCCCTGAATGTTACCGAGAAACAGCGACTAAATAATTCACTTGACAAGTCTAGCTCTACCATATTCTAACGTTCCAATGGTCTAATGCTCTGTGTGCGAAATACAAACCCTTTCTAGAACAGATCGAGACTTGGAGGCTTTCAGACCTGCCGTAACTGGTCCTACCTTATGAAGTACAAGTTATTGATCCGGAGCCCCGGTAATTCGGCACTGATCATCCACCGATCATTCAGACCATCATGGTCCTCCTACATAGCAGTGACGACAGGCAGGCTGCTAGGCTCTCCTCCTCCTCCTTTCCTTCTCCGATATGTTTGTAGTCAGACTGTCAGAGGCTATACCTGTATAGTTGCTTTACGCCTCTCATAAGCTCCAGAAACTCGCGAAAAAGAACAATACCGCCCTCTTCAGACCACGTACTCATTCTCGGCGCATCATCCTGAATTGGAAAACTTATTGCCCGCCGAAATGCGAGAAGAAAGGTAAAAATATCTGTGGTTACTCGACGAGCGGAAAATGGTTGAAGAAAGTATCCAAGAGTACAGAGCTGAGCGAGGAGGCCAGGATGGAGTAGTTGTATGTGTTGCTGATTTCACGATCGTCGAGGACATGATTCACGTTAGAGATCTCATTTCTGAGGGTGAGCCTATTGCTGAAGCCTCACCGAGAAATCCTAAAACCTGAATAGAATGGGAAGGAATTGGCACACTCGTCATTGCTGCCGGTGTCTCTGGGCTTAAACCCCTTCTTGCCGCTGCCGGTTGTCTACCAAGCTTTCTGGACAACCAGAAGAATTTGACCCTCCACAAGCAGATCAGGATGCTATTCAAAGAGTCGTTGATATCACCAGAGCCGCCACAAAAGTTAACTATGTTGGACCCTTCGTTGCCGTCGTGACATTTGTAAAACTCAGCTATCTCAGACCAAACCTAGCTCTTACTATTTTCTACATATACCCATGATGATAAGCACGTCCAAATTACCTTCTGCCCTCCTCGTCTCATCGCTGGCTTTGATAATCCCAGCTCCGACTCGAGCGATATGCGCCTCCACAAAATCAGCCTCTCTTCTGCTCTATCAAGCACTGGCCATCAAACATCAAGGAGTCAACTTCTCACTCGTTATGCTCTCAACGGTCAAAGGCAACTTATGCGCTTTGGCCATTGACGGTGACTTCGTCCATGAACGAGATTCCAATAAAACTGGTCTCAAACGAGAAGCGGTTGCAGAGCAATGTACCCAGGCTGTAGATAACCAGGACAAGAGGGTATACCTGTAACACTGAGCTTTTTAGACGGGTAATGATAGGAAGCTGCTAGATACCTCAGGATCGACCACGCGGAGATAGTTTTTTTTTCAAGGAATCCCATATAAATATTTTGTCATTCCATTGGCGCATTCAGAGACATGGCCCTGTTACTAGTATGAATGACTAACAATCTATTATTATTATTCACTCTCGTTAAACCTGGTTGAAAGGTATCATGAACACATCTCCTATCGTTTACACGATTGTTATGTTAATACATCGACAGCCTCTATTCACCGAAAGGCCGTTATCAATACCAGAGCGTCGACTAGTTGCAAGGAGACTGACCAACACTTTGGCCGTCAATCTGAACTTGGTTAATTATAGTTGATTCGACAGTGCCGCTGGCTCAACGATTCTCCTACTTGGACGGAGTAAGATTCCGTATTCATTCAATCCAGGGGTTAACTTCAACGAAAGCCATGTGCAGCTTTAATTCGGGTTAAAATTAGCAAGTACTACTGCATGTTTGATATTGGCAGCAACATTCTCCGTAGTGTTGTTCAGTTATTCCTGTACGATCTTCCCACAACATACGTTTACAGGATATAAATTACTGAGTAGTGAAGTCTTCAGTTTGCCTCGTCCAGCCGTGACTTCCTACAAAAAAGAAGAAATGAAGTCGTTCAAAGCTTTCCCCTTGTTCGTGATCTTGTCAGCGACCAGAGCCAGTAAGCTACTTTCCATATATTGCTCGCTTTGAGCTGAGATAAATCTTTTAGGCGCAAATCCAGGGGCTACAGTCACACTTTACGGTGCTGTGCCCAGTATCTCAACGACCCCGGATCCCAGTGCAATAGACTTCTCTGAAGCTTATTCACTTTCGGCTTCACCCATCGGTGTAGGTCCAGATGGAGAGACGACGTACGATGAAGTCGTGGTGGTTACCAATGCAATTGAACGAGATGCAGGAGGGACCCATACATTGTCGTTCATACCAACAAANACTGGTTCGTACTATTTACAATTGATAGATATTCTAATGGAAGTAGAAGTACATACTAAATCTATTATTGTTAGTCACTCTCGTTGAAGGGTCGCAAGGCTTCATGCAGACAGGTTCGACAACAGGACCTTATGGGCCCATTCTGAATTCCCAGTCTTGCAGCTTCGACGGGACCACAAGTGCAGAATGTGTGCAGCAGCTCGTTGTTGGCACGATCACGTTCGCTGATTCATACGCCGCGGTGCCTACCCCTATTTACACCTTGATCAATTCAGAGTCGAATGGCTGTCAAAGTTGGAGGTATGGTGGTGTCATAGGTCTCTCCAGCCTGGCGATAGGCGTTATTGCTTTGCTGGTATGACGATCGAGAGTCAGTAATTCGTCTGGATTCATTGCCACTGATGGTGGGAATGCTCGGGCAATGAATTGGCAGGATGAAAGGGTTTTCTCGTTGTGCAACCAGGTAGACAAGCATGTCAAGATATTGAAAAATCTCGTCTGCCCACAATGAATTTCATGTCGAAGATTGTTCCCGGTTGATGATTACAATGTTGTGGTGGCTTGAACGGGATTTCCACGCGAGACACTTAGTAGGTAGTCTCCTGCAGTCGAGGTGAGCTGGAGCTGAACAGATCGACGATTTTCTGTCGACGACTGAGACGTTTTGAAACTCGGTCTGATGCCTTAGACGCTGGTCAAGACAGTCGCTCGGATCTCTTGGGCAATGGCTGAATAACCTACTGGAATGGCCCGTAGCAGCTCAGGGCAAATAGCGCCACAATAGCTTTCTCAAAGCGACGGCCCCCATTATCGCGACATGCCATGAATACCAAGCGATTTCCCCGAGCAAGTTTGACCTTAATTGGAAGGGCCTGGACCGAGCGTGATTGGAGCGTCCAAGCACTGTCGAGGGCCTCAGTCTGCAGATGATTGACTTTGTTTGAAGTTCTCATAGTTGTAGTCACTTTTGGCTTCCACTGTAATAATTGAGCACCCGACACATGCAGCGGCACGATTATTATCGATCGCGTGCCGACTACATTCTTTCCGGCTGCGGCTGTGGAACGCCGCTTATAACTTCCTGCTTGGGCGCTGTTGTATCGTAAATGACGTGAGGGCATGCAATCATTTCATGAAAGGGCTCGTACCTGCAGGCAAACGACCTTAGAGCAGACACTGAGTCAGCATCATCATGATTTGACATACGAGACCGAAAGGCTGTCATGTTCCCTCAGAATGGTTTGACTCTGAAATCTTAAGCCACATTGCAGCCAGTCTGCGGAGCCTCAGTACTATGAGAACGAGACCTGGCGCTCAAGCCAAATTTGCATACCATCTGATATCTGTTCGGGTAAGACGCAACCTGAGTCGGTGTTGGTTGTCTGAAAGATCAGATCAGACTAAGTACCTTTTATCAGCTTCTAGTGGACTCTCAGGCTCGTGTATTCTGGTTGATCTCGACCAAGGTGGTGCACAATGACCAGCTTCCAAAACAACCCCATTTGGGCCTCCTGTGTTGGACGCTCAGGTTGGCCAGTACATACCTACACCTCCTGTGCGGCAGATCCTAGACAACTCAGTTGATTATGCCTTTAAGCACAGCAGATCATAGCTCAACTTTGTTCATCGAAGCTTAATGGCATATCTGATGGCGCTCCTCGCGCTTCTTCGAAACGGGTTTCCCGGTTGACAGGTTAGGTGATCCCTGACGACACCTGACACGGCAAGTAATCAAATTCTTTGCACGAAAATAGACCGTGGGCGAAATTGTTCTTCGACCCGATGCATTTCGCCTTCCGAGTCTGTCTCCACACACGCTTTCGAACCACGACACTCAGCCGGGGGAGCTGGTGAAGCAGAGTGGCAATGCTTTCTGCGTTCTTTCTCCAAATTCTGGTCTTGAATGGGCTGCTGGCCTACGCCCAGTCTTCCTTCCAACTTGGTTACATTCCGCTCTCTGTTAAAACCCCATACCTCAATGCTTGGATTCGTAGCAATGCTGGATCTTCTCCCGCGCGAGCTTGGCCGAATTTCTATACCACTGATCGAGTGGGTCTCTTAGGTTTCGTGATCGTTCGTTCAAATGCTGATTTCTTGGCCACTGTAGGAGTTTGGATGGGGAGCATTGATTCGCGTCGACGGTCAGCCATTCCAATGGATGGGCAATAGCGGTTTCAATTTCACGACGACGGTGTCGAGTTATATCACGCCCACGAAGAGTGTTTTTACAATGCAAGCCGGTCCGATGCGGTTTAACGCAACGTTCCTCAGCACGATTGAAGTACGTCTGTTTGGTCTCTTATCCGTATTCCTTCGCTGAAAACTACCCCAGCCTGACGATTATGTTCGTCAATCTATGCCATTCACATACATGTACCTCGACGCTTTCGTAGCCAACGACTCGCAGGCTCACAGCGTTCAAGTTTACTCTGATATCTCTGGCCGTATGTACTAGTTAACCCATACTGTCCCTGCCTTCGCTCACAATCTCCTAAAGAATGGGTATCTCGAGCCGATACGACACTCGTACAATGGGATACAGTTCAGAACGGCGCTCTAACATACCACACCGTCACGCGACAGACACCTCAACCCATGTTCGACAACAACAACTTCGCTGAGGATGGAATAGGCTATTACGCCATGCTCAACAACGTGAGCCACTCCAACGAAGTGCTCCAAACAGCCCTCACTTACAAGTTCTATTCAGCGAACCGGATTCACATGGCAAACTGGTCAAGATGTCATCTGTCGAGGCGGCTTCGCAGCGAACGGACGCCTCAACAACACCCAAGACACCAACTTTCGAGCAATAGGCCCGTGCGTCCTCCCCAGATCTCCCGATCACTGCGCCCTACGTATCTCAGCTAACGAAACCCAAGGTCCAACTGGCCTGTATACAGCTTCGCAATTGATTTAGGGACGATAGCGCCCGGTAGTCAACCGGATCCTGTCGTAGCAGCAATTGGCTTTGTGCGGAATCCCTTAGTAACCTACACGACAGAATCAGCTGTGCAAAACCGAGTGGCCTACTATACGTCGCAGTACAGCACTGTTGATGCTGCTGTGAGTAACATTTGGGGCTGGTATTCTTGGGACTGGAGATTTCTAACAGTGTTATTTCTAGTTGACTGCATTCCTTGCGGATTTCAGCGCTGCTCAGCAAAGGAATGCGGTGTTGGATAACAAGATCCTCAGCGATGCCAATGGTGTTTCTTCGGATTATGCTGCTATCTTGGCGGTTACCGCAAGATCGATTTTCTCTTCAATGGATATTACGATACCTAACCCAGCGAATGCGGCGCCCGAGACGGATGTTAGGGTTTTTATGAAGGATATGGGAAAGTCAACGTGAGTGTCGATGTATGTCTCCTTTTACTTCAGCTGAGACTGCTATTTTTCCTCCAGACGAGCCAACCCTGTAGAAGTCATATACGGAGCTCTCCCCGCGTTGCTCTACCTCAACTCGTCCTTCG
>JANIEX010000166.1:0-51761 GCA_027627405.1 Leucocoprinus birnbaumii | reverse complement strand
TGCAGCAGGTATTGATCGAGATTCCTTTTGCAGATTCCTGTGAGGTTTTACTACCTAGTGCTGAACGCCGCCATTTCTCAATCCAGCTATCCTAGAACTACTATGACATCCGCGAATCAACGGGTTTCAAGAACGTTTCACTCGCCGTAAGATCTTTCACTGGTAATGACGATGTTCCTCCCGACACTGATGCCTCATGTTCCAACTAGAATATTCTAGCCGCGAAAGCTCCGAGTAGGTCTCTCCTGTCTTACGGAGCGTCCCTCTGACAGATTGAGCTTATTGCTAGACGAGGAGCTCACCTTCATCCATCCCGATGACGTCGCCTTGTATCATGCCTGGGATAACCGAGCTTTCGAACTACAAGTCGCCAATCATGAGCTGTTGGGACATGGTTCAGGTAAACAATTTGAGGAATACGCAGATGGAACTAAGAACTTCGACCCTGAAAAGGTGCATTTGAGGATAATTTCATTCAGAGTTCTTACTGGCCACTGACTCGGTTCATAGGTCATCAACCCTTTAACGGGAAAGCCAATGTGCGTGGTTTGCTTCATTCGTTACTGCTAGTTCATTTACTGATTCTGCTCCAGCACTTCATGGTACAAACCGGGCCAAACCCCAGGCTCTGTTCTTGGAGAGGTATCTTCATCAATGGAAGAATGTCGTGCTGAGACGGTTGCCCTCTACCGTGAGTCTGAACCATAAATTTCTTGAATTAGACCTGATCGTGGTTTCTCTGGGCAGTTGCCAGCGAGCCAGCGATCTTGAAGATCTTTAATGTAGGTGGACCGCCATGCTCTCCACACTCTTCAGGTCTCATTCCCGCCTCTCGACAGTACACCGACAAACAAGATGTTGAAGACATCCAATACATCACATTCCTACTTATGGCAAGGGCCGGGTTGCGTGCCCTTGAATTTTACGATCCTGTGAACAAGAAGCATGGTCAAGCTCACATGCAGGCCAGGTAATCATTTTCAGGCGATCTGGCAGCGACGACATCTAACGTGACCTCTTCAGGCTCGGTATCACTCAACACCTCATAGCCTCCGGCATCGCGCGATTGGAGGAAGTCCGCGACGGTAGTGGTGCTCTCGTGAACCTTTACGTTCGAGTGAGTGAAACAGACGGAACGTGCCAACCCGTGTGTCCACTCACCGATTAATTCGTGGCTTTTCTCTCGGGTAACCAGGTTGATCGCGATCTTGTTTTGTCCAAAGGCAGAGAGGCGGCTGGAAAGCTGCTGATAGAACTCCAAGTCCGCAAGAGTACGGCTGATGGCCCTGGTACCCGCGAATTCTACAACAAGCTGACTACACCCCTTGCCGGATGGGAGGGAGAGATAAGGGATCTCGTTCTGAAGAAGAAACAGGTTTGGCAAAGCCCTTCAGGCCCTTCTACCACCTCTGACAGATTATGCTCTTTTTCAGCCACGGAAAATTTTCGTTCAACCCAATACACTTTTGGTTGACGGCGAAATCCAATTGAAGGAATACCCTTTGACCCCTGCCGGTGCCATTGAAAGCTTCATCGAACGCAATCTTTGAGACAGAAATAGCTTGAGATTACGGCAATGAGTATCTGGAATTCAATGAATACAATTTAATCCGGATGAGTCCGAGTGTAGTGGAGGGTATTATTCTAAGTACACGGTAGATGTCAGAGCTGCAATAGGAAATAAGTGCGATATGTACAATAAATTAATGAGAGCGGAAGCCGAAAAGCCGAAAAGGAAGGGCAGATCCCGTTATGAGGTCTCCCTGACTAGCCCAACGACGACAGTGACGCTGAAATCTTTGTTAGGCAAAACTAATAGAGGTAAGGATACTGGTGTACTTACTCGTCCTCTTTCTACAACGCAAATGAATAGTCAACATATGAGATGCAAGGGAAAATGTTGGCTGACTACTTACTCCTCCACGGAAAAACATGCCCTGTCGGGCGGCATCCCCTAGAGGAAACTAGAGTCAGATTTGGGGGTGACAGAAGTGGGACTAATATGCGCACTTTCGAAGGGACTAACACGGGTCTTACTCCTCATGCACTGCTGGGAGTACTCGACCATACGATCAGCCATTGACTGGGCAATCTGATCTTCGGAGCCCCCTGACCGCGCGACAAGTCGACATATTGTTGCCATCTCGGAAGGGAAGACATTATCTGAGAAACCATCCGTCTGTAAGGCGGTGATTTATGAGACCAAGGCTCATAGCAGCGCTGAGAGGTGATGGGATACGCACATAAGCTACCACAATATCGCCGTCCCTTAGCTTGGTTTGGAAGGTGTCTGCATCCCTCGGAGAATCAACGCATGCACGAGAAAACCTGCGTCCAGCATTTGTTGGAAGCTTTGTTAGTTGTCTTTGGAATACATGAGAAAGGAGTAGCAGATGCTATTAAAGAGTGCTCACTTCGGGCAATTGAAGAAATGTGTCTGCGTTCGCTGTTTGTAAAATACCGATGATGAACGGATTATTGCAAAACCGCTATCTCCTAGGCTAGTAAACAGGTTACTTACAGGGCCCGTCCTCGGAGTAGGTCACTTACTTGGCTGCTCGCAAAATGCCATTTGCCGCATTCAAGCTGATAATACATGCAGTACTCGAACCTGGGTAAGGAGTGAGATAAAGGGGATTAAACACCAACTGCTTTCTTACCTGCTTGCACGAGCTTCTCCCTGAGGACCCCATGGAATGCAAGATCCAGACACTCGTAGGGTGTCATCTCCCAGCCTTCTATCTGCTCTCGCTCCTCATAGTCAAGTGTAGGATCAATCTCCGGCTCTCCGGCCCAAGCATTTCGAGAATACCGGTGTGCATGGTACATCAGAGCCTGAGAGAATAGTGATGGGTCGACGCCACTCTCTACCCATCCACCAACCCCGTCTGCTACGCCAAATGCTACACCCTCAACCGCCGCAGGGAGAACAAAATTCAAGATAAGGCGATGGAACAAGCTATTCATTTGAAATGCACATACTGAGCCATTTCGCATCTGTCAACATCAAATTAGGTTGTGTACAGTTGAAATAGATGGGAGGAAAAATAGGACGAATATACGTACCTCTTGCACAAATAGGAAGTCCTCTCCTGCATCTAAGCTTTTAACCCCCTTGGATCGTGAAAGTGTTTCATCCCGCCAAGAACCTATAGGTCCTTCCTTCGGAAATGGTATCTTGAAGCGTGGGTCCAAGTCACGTTGTAGTTTTCCTGCCCAGCTTGCGCCAATATGAAATGCGTAGGGTCTGGGTGGGCTGGTCACAGTTGACAATCTTCTGTCCGTTGAAGTCTTTGGACGCGCGTTTGCTACAATATTCACAGATGCTTTTCGAGCTAGTTCTCGTTGCAGTTCAGTAACATAACGCGTAGGTACACGCATGAGGTGTACGAAGCTAGAAATAAGTGGGGTAAAGGATGGTGAGCAGAGCTGCAGTTCGCAGACTGCTTGGGGTCGAATTCTAAATTCTGTCATTGAATAAACCTCATCATTGACACGTGACATTCTATTTTGGGCGCCTTTCTTGGTAGGAATGTCGAATCTAGTTTCGAGACTTCTAGCACTCGTTTTTATACAGGTTTATATGTTCAGTTCATAGTTTGGTCCTTATCCTGGCAGAAAAAGTTGGCCATGACTGAGTTCACAGAGACTTTCTAGACCATCCTTTCCAATCAAATTTAGTTTCCTCTGTCTTTTTCCCCTTTCCTGTACTACTCTTCTTCCTCAGCCTCGAACTTGAAGTGACACTGTTGCTCGCATTAGAGTCAGTTATGCCGAGCGAAGCTGAATGAGAGTTTCCTGTACTACGCCGTCGAGTCGATCCTCCAGCATTACGAACAGTTGTTTGAGGAGTGGCGGCTTCAGTAGGCGCAAATGCGAGTGTATTCTGCCGAGCTTTCTTCTGCCTGGCACCTCCGCTCACACTATCCTCGGACTTTCGCGATGATGAAGCAGTTGCAGTCGATTTCTGGAATATATCCTCTCCCTCCATTTCTTTACTTTTTGTGAGTATGTCTTGAGTGAGCGTTGGAACTCTCAGCATCGAAATCGGCTTGAGAGGCTTCTGGTCTTCCGAGCTTAGAGCCTTAGCATATCTGCGTGTACTAGTGGTAGACTGTGACATTTGTGAGTCGGTTTTTCTCCTCGCAAATGGATTTTGTGATATTATGCCCGCTTGTGGCTTCGTGCTCTGCGGATTTGCCTCCTGCCGACGTTGGAGAGCAAGCGCAGTCATAGACTGCAGACCTTCTCGCGCTCTTATCATATTCTTGTTTCCTGGGGCATTCATGACTGGTACGCCATTTGCCCTATCTATGCGTGCCTTTTCCGATTGTGCTTCCCTCTCCACAAGTCTACTTAGCTCTTGCTCGAGTATATGCCATGGTTGCATTGGACGATATAGCATTAGCTTGTCGTCATAGTCTCCTTTTGCGAGGCTCAGAGGGACGTATGCAGTGGCTCGCTCCACATCCGCGTCATACCAATGGAGTCCACGGCGATGGTGCAAGGTCATGGGAAGCCCAATAGCCCCCTCAAGTAGCGTAAGTTCCAAGTCGTCTCCATCAGTCTCATCAGCAGAAACGGTTGATGTTTTGAGCCTTTTGACCGAACGTGTTTCTTCCGAGTGGAGGCCCATTGTAGTTTGGTGCCGATGTACTCGCTCATCATCAGAGTGATCGAGTGAGGGTGAAGACTGAAGAAAGGTTGAGGTTGGCTCGGACTTCAATGGAGGAAATCCTAAGGTATCTTACCGACGAGGGTGTATGTTCCCCATATTGACTCATCCCGGAAGGACGCGGGAAAGAGTCGCTGATGAACGGTTGATCCGAGTCATGATCTCGGGAGGGAAGTATATCCAGGCTTGCGTAGCCCCTCCAGGGATCCTCTTCCTCTTCGCCATGAGTTACATCCGATGATGCTTCTTCATCAATTTCATCCCAACTGTAATCGTGCCACTTCTTGTCGCCGGAGTAGTGACGGTCGTAGTCGGAGTCGTTGTCGTAAGGAGACTCAGGTGATGAAACGGACGATTGTCTCGACAAAAATTTGGTTGGTTGTGCCTCTAGTTTGGTCAATGCGCTGGCAATTCTCTCGTGACAGAGCTTCTTTATACGGAGAGTAAAGCAGTACTCTGTAGGTGCGGAAAACATTAGCACATTGCGCTGCAGTCTCTGTAGTGCCTTGAGAGAAGATGCTAGATCGGAGGAGAACAATCCCCTTTCTCTGGATGGGGAGAATGATGATTTACTTGGGGTGGCTGGAGGACGACATTTCGTTCCTCGTAAATCTGGATCACATCAGTACAAGTATAGTTGGATAAAGAAGCATTACTTGACGCACCAACAACAGCAAGAAGTGGAAAGGACGAAAAGGCACGATAGACCAAGTTGTCAACTCCAGCACAGTGCTTCAGACGTAGGATACGAAGACCCCATGGTCCTCTCAGTGTCCGCAGAGAATCGTCTCGGTCATTGATCAAGAGTGTTCGTGCGAGCGTCACGATTCCATGAGAGGATAAACTGGTGTTACTGGCATCGAAGGCTGCCAGCGTATGTAAGCACCTCAGCTCTGTAATGCTGTCATCCGTTAGAGCAGGGCAACCGGGGAGTTCTAGGATGGTTATTAGGGCAAATGTATCCGTGTTCTTCACGTTTTGCATTAGGGGTAAAAGTTCGTCATTCAAAGCAAGGGTATAACTCCGCAATTCGTCGGGTATCTGGTCAAAAATCTGAATTATGGTGACCCACAAACGGGGATCGAGCGTTTGGAGGTCGGGTTCTGAGTCTTTATCCAGGTGTGAGGGCTCGCCTCTTCGAGTAGATACAGCCCGGAAAAGGTTGTCGACGAAGCGAAAACCCTTTGGCGAAGGAGGTTCTGGAGGGCGGTATATTAGTTTACAAGGCAGCTGAATTTGTTCTGGAAATTCTGAAATGCACTGGAGGCAGAACCAGACAAGGGATGGAACATGAGGACCCCTGTAATGTGTGTCTGGTTGCAGGTAGACATCTGGCGAATTCTTCCAGCGCAAGCGGAACAAGCTTCTGCTTGCTTCAAGGCTGGAGTTCATTGCCACCAGTCGCCACCATGTGGGGCAGCTTACGCTCGCCGCAAAGTCCGTCGAGGTAAACAGGCGTGTAACGCGTGATAGCCTAATGGGGAAGCAGTGCCAATTAAAAACCGCCCGTCGTCATTGATTTGAGGTGAGGCCTCTTGTGAAGTCTTGGCCCTTACTGACTCGAAGTTTATTGAGCACATATGTAAGAAGCTTTGAAGCTTGAAGCTTGAAGCCCAGAGTAACTCCAATTGGCTTTGGAGTCGGGAGGGCAGTAAATCTTCTGTGGTCGATTGGTGGTCCGACGGTCGATTGTTGTGATCCCGAACTGTCAAAACTGAGTTGTGGGCGCAGCACAAATTCGAACGAACAAGGGCTTCAAAATCTTCCCGTCTCAGATATTAACTCTGAATTGCAAACAGGGAGCGGCGCAAAATTTTGTCACTCTTTTGTCCTGGGCTACAAGGGCTTGGGGGCGAACCATTTGGAGAGCTCTCCATTCCTAAAGGAGAACAATCAGCGTCGCGTGGGGAAAAAAGTGACGGTCGCATCACTCCTGTCACAGGATCAGATTTGCAGAGCCGTCGTTATAGAAGGATCTACCACATCCACCTCTGTCACCTTCAACCTTCTCTCGCTGGCCTCGACGACTTCCCTCTCTTTACTAATCATATTCTTCGGGCAATTTTCTGTCGTTGACGGCCTTCGTCCATTCCACTCCTTTACACCTTACTAGATATCCCCCCATTCACACAGGCGTATACCAGTCGTCATGGCCGCTCCTGGCTATCCCAGGCCCATGGATCCAAGAAACGCTCCTTATCCAGCCCAACGGCAAGAGTCTCCGCAAATAAACCCCTTCTCGTCACCCCGCCGAGAATATGATGACATTTCGGAGTTGGGAGACCACTACAGCAGTATGAATTCCAGCTCAGCTCGCTTGGCAGGTAGTCCTGGTTATTATGACCAAAGCAATGGTACGTTTCTGTCTTTGCTTGCCACAGTAACACCCATGAATGACTTTCTCGCAGAGTCTGGCGAATATGGTCGTTACAATCCATCCGTTGACTCGCATGCCAGTTTTCCCAACATCTCCCCTTTTGCCGATCCGGGATTCGGTTCCACCGACCACTACCCCGCCTGGTCTGCCGACCGTCAGATACCAATGTCAACCGAGGAAATTGAGGATATTTTCCTCGACCTTACGCAAAAGTTCGGGTTTCAACGGGATTCTATGCGTAATATGGTGAGTGGAGCCGTTACTACGTGAAGTACAAACATTTACCGGGCCGTCTATTTCAGTTTGACTTTTTGATGCACCTCTTGGACTCTCGAGCGTCGCGCATGTCGCCGAACCAGGCTCTGCTGACTCTCCACGCCGATTATATTGGTGGTCAGCATGCAAATTACCGTAAATGGTACTTTGCTGCCCAGCTCAACTTAGATGACGCTGTCGGTCAGACGCAAAATCCAGGTCTTCAACGCTTGAAAAGCATGAAAGGGGCTAAATCAGCGGGTTCAAAATCGCTTGACAGTGCACTCAACCGTTGGCGTAACGCAATGAACAACATGAGCCAGTACGATCGGCTGCGCCAGATTGCACTGTTTCTCTTGTGTTGGGGTGAAGCTGGCAACGTTCGTTTCGTTCCGGAATGTCTCTGCTTCATCTTCAAGTGTGCCGACGATTATTATCGAAGCCCGGAATGTCAGAACCGCGTAGACCCCGTGCCAGAGGGCCTTTACCTTAATTCAATCATTAAGCCTTTATACCGCTTCATGCGAGATCAGGGTTATGAGGTTGTAGATGGGAAATTCGTGCGGAAAGAGAAAGACCATGACCAGATCATTGGTTATGATGATATCAACCAGCTTTTCTGGTATCCCGAGGGTCTTGCCAAGATCATTCTTCAAGGCGGGGTATGTTTTCATTGTCCGTTTCTGGTCCCCATTCTTATGGTGTAATATAGCAACGACTCATCGACATACCTCCTACCCAACGATTCATGAAACTAGGCAAGGTCGAATGGCAGCGCACTTTCTTCAAAACCTACTTCGAGAAACGCTCTACTGCACATCTACTCGTTAATTTTAACCGCATCTGGATCATCCATATCGGACTATTCTATTTCTACACCGCCTTCAATTCCCCTAAGGTGTACGCTCCCCGTGACAAGGCCTTCCCCTCTGCGCCCATGACGTGGTCTGCCACCGCGCTGGGTGGTGCAGTCTCAACCCTTATCATGATTTTTGCTACCCTCGCTGAATTCTCATATATACCAACGACCTGGAACAATGCTTCACATCTTACGACACGACTTATCTTCCTTCTCGTCATTCTTGCACTCACTGCTGGCCCCACATTTTATATCGCGCTGGTGGACGGTCGTCCTACAAGTGCTAATTCCCAGATACCTCTTATTATCGGCATCGTCCAGTTCTTCATCTCCGTCGTCGCCACGCTGGCGTTCTCAATCATACCCTCTGGACGAATGTTTGGAGACCGCGTTGCAGGAAAATCCAGAAAATATATGGCATCTCAGACGTTCACGGCTTCCTACCCCTCACTTCCCCGGAGTGCGCGCACGGCTTCTATCATCATGTGGTTGCTCATCTTTGGATGCAAATTTACGGAGTCCTACTTCTTCCTGACATCGTCATTCAGCAGTCCTATCGCCGTTATGGCTCGGACAAAGGTCCAAGGGTGTAGCGATAAGATTTTCGGCAACCATTTGTGTACAAACCAGGTTCCCTTCGCCTTGGCGATCATGTATGTCATGGACCTGATCCTCTTCTTCCTCGACACCTATTTGTGGTATATCATTTGGGTCGTCATCTTCAGTATTGGAAGATCGTTTTCCTTGGGTCTATCTATCTGGACTCCTTGGAAAGATATCTACACCCGACTCCCAAAGCGAATCTATGCGAAGCTTCTGGCTACTGGAGAGATGGAAGTCAAATATAAACCAAAGGTAGAGCTTCGAAGCCTGCGCCCCCATCAAATTATTGCTAACTAAATGTCGTGACCAGGTCCTTGTATCCCAAGTCTGGAACGCCATCATCATCTCCATGTACCGCGAGCACCTGCTATCAATTGACCACGTCCAGCGGCTCTTGTATCATCAAGTTGACGGTCCTGATGGTCGTCGTACTCTACGCGCTCCTCCGTTCTTCACGAATCAAGACGGTGCGAAGGATCGGTTCTTCCCCGACGGCGGAGAAGCAGAACGTCGCATCTCGTTCTTTGCATCATCCCTTACCACTGCTCTCCCCGAACCTCTTCCAGTTGATGCCATGCCAACATTCACCGTTCTCGTCCCCCACTACTCCGAAAAAATCCTTTTGAGCTTACGGGAAATCATTCGCGAGGAGGATCAGAACACTCGAGTTACGCTGCTTGAGTATCTGAAGCAACTACATCCTGTTGAATGGGATAACTTCGTGAAGGACACCAAGATTCTCGCTGAGGAGTCAGAAGCGATGGATGGAACTGGAACCCAACACAATGAGAAAACCAACAAGGTCGATGATCTTCCGTTTTACTGCATCGGTTTCAAGACATCGTCGCCGGAATACACCCTGCGTACTCGTATCTGGGCATCCCTCCGTGCTCAGACGCTCTATCGTACCGTATCCGGCATGATGAACTACTCAAAGGCCATCAAGCTGCTGTACCGCGTAGAGAATCCCGATATCGTCCATAACTTTGGTGGCAACACGGAACGACTTGAAAAGGAGCTGGAGCGTATGGCACGTCGCAAATTCAAGTTCACCATCTCTATGCAACGTTTCTCGAAGTTCAACAAGGAAGAACAAGAGAACGCCGAGTTCTTGCTGCGTGCATATCCGGATCTGCAGATTGCCTATCTTGACGAAGAGCCCGCGCCAAAGGGAGGAGAGGCGAGGTTATTCTCTGCACTCATTGACGGCCACTCCGAGATCGACGAGAAGACTGGCAAGCGTAAGCCCAAGTTCAGGGTTGAGCTTCCTGGTAACCCTATCCTCGGAGATGGAAAATCGGATAACCAGAATCATGCCATCATCTTCTACCGTGGTGAATATCTCCAGCTCATTGACGCCAATCAGGATAACTACCTAGAAGAGTGTCTGAAGATTCGCAACATTTTGGGTGAATTCGAGGAATACTCCGTGTCAAGTCAAAGCCCCTACGCTCAATGGGGTCACAAGGAGTTCAATCGTGCCCCTGTTGCTATCGTCGGTACTCGCGAGTACATTTTCTCGGAGAATATTGGTGTCCTCGGAGACATTGCGGCTGGAAAAGAACAGACATTCGGTACCATGACGGCTCGCGCGCTTGCTTGGATCGGTGGAAAGCTCCATTACGGACATCCCGATTTCCTGAACGCCACGTTTATGAACACTCGCGGTGGTGTTTCCAAGGCACAAAAGGGTCTACATCTCAATGAGGACATTTTCGCTGGTATGAACGCTTTCGGTCGCGGTGGAAGGATCAAGCATTCGGAGTATTACCAGTGTGGAAAGGGTCGTGATCTTGGATTCGGAACCATTCTCAATTTCCAGACCAAGATCGGTACTGGTATGGGTGAACAGATGCTCAGTCGGGAATATTATTATCTCGGAACTCAATTGCCCATTGATCGATTCCTCACCTTTTACTATGGTCATCCGGGTTTCCACATCAACAACATCCTGGTCATTTACTCGATCCAAGTGTTCATGATTACCCGTAAGTGTCTCCTTCTCCTTAGCGCTGAAACGCTCTCATACCCTTGATAGTTCTCTACATTGGTACTCTGAACAAGCAACTGGCTATCTGCCGCGTGGATGGTCAAGGAAACGTCATTGGAGGTCAACCTGGTTGCTACAACTTGATTCCTGTCTTCGACTGGATCAAGCGTTGTATTACCTCCATTTTCTTGGTCTTCTTCATCGCCTTCTTGCCCTTGTTCTTGCAGGGTAGGTTGTTTTGTCTCCCTGGCTTACACTTTACTGACTGTGCCCGTAGAACTGGTGGAACGAGGAACTGGAAAAGCTATCCTCCGTCTTGCAAAACATTTCCTATCACTGTCACCCATCTTCGAAGTCTTCTCCACTCGGATTTACTCTAACTCCATCCTGAGTAATTTGACATTCGGAGGTGCTCGGTACATCGCCACTGGGCGTGGTTTTGCGACAACACGCATTTCCTTCAGCATCTTGTACTCCCGTTTCGCTGGCCCGAGTATCTACATGGGTATGAGGAACTTACTCCTCTTGCTCTACGCCACCATGTCAATCTGGATCCCTCATCTCATCTACTTCTGGCTTTCCGTCTTGTCGCTCTGTATTGCTCCTTTCCTTTTCAACCCTCATCAATTCTCCTTTGCCGATTTCATTATTGATTACCGAGAATTCTTGCGTTGGATGTCACGCGGAAACTCGAGGACGAAGGCGAGCAGCTGGTATGGTTATTGCAGGCTTTCGAGGACTATGATCACCGGCTACAAGAAGAAGAAGCTTGGTCACCCATCTGAGAAACTCTCAGGGGACGTTCCGAGAGCAAGCTGGCGATCTGTCATCGTTTCAGAGATCATCTGGCCTATCTGCATGGCCACCATCATTGTTGTTGCCTATATGTTTGTCAAATCCTTCCCGAACGCCAATGGTCAGATTGGACCGAGCCCCCTCATCCGAATCGCAGTCATTGCAATTGGACCCGTCGTCTGGAATGCCGCGGTCTTGATCGGTCTTTTCTTCATCTCACTCTTTTTGGGACCTGTAATGGAATCCTGGACCAAGTTTGGTTCCGTCATGGCGACCCTGGCTCACGTCCTTGGTCTGATCGGTCTTGTTGCTTTCTTTGAGTTCTTCGTAAGCCTTTTTTCCTCGCCACTGATTCGCAGTTTGTCTGACTTTTCGCTTAGTGGTTCTTGGAACTCTGGGATGCATCCCATGCCGTCCTTGGTGTTATCGCTATCATTTCCATTCAGCGCGCCATTCAGAAATTCTTCATCGCAGTGTTCCTCACCCGCGAGTTCAAACACGATGAGACTAACCGCGCCTGGTGGACAGGCAAATGGTACGGTCGTGGCCTCGGAAACTCAGCAATGTCGCAACCTGCCCGAGAGTTCATCGTGAAGATTGTGGAGATGTCGTTGTGGACTTCGGACTTCCTTCTAGCACACATTCTTCTCATCATCCTGACGCCTCCTACCTTGATCCCATTCTTCAACAGCATTCACTCGACGATGCTCTGTGAGTTTTTTTTTCTTGACACGACCCTTCTTTTTTTGCTGACAGCCTTGTTTAGTCTGGCTCCGCCCCTCGAAACAAATACGACCCCCGCTCTTCTCAACGAAGCAAAAGCGGCAGCGAAGATGGATCGTGAGTCGACCTTGTCCCCCGATAACTTTTTACTGAGCTCCTTATAGGTTGTCAAGTATACGGTTGTCTATATCCTCATGGTTTCCATTCTGGCAGCTTTAATTGTCCTGCGTAAGTCATGCTCCTCTGCTTTTCCAATCTAGTCTCACAGGTCTTTCTTTCAGCTGCTCTCTTCCGGGATCGCATTACATTCGACTGCGCCATTTGCAGGAACATCTAATCATCTATTGGCTCGGGACTTTTGACTTTTGATAACTTCTCTTTGATACCTGTGTTGGGCATGACACTCACGGCTGTAAATAAATATCCTTTGGCGCTATTTTTATTGCCTGTATTATCATAATCAGATAGAAATGATATTTCATTTTGGATATTAGGTCAGGCTTGGTAGTCAATGAGGTCTGAGTTCATTGTTTCTAGACTACGTGTAAAATTGGGGTTCATTGGACCCACGTAATCATGTGATTTCCCGTTTGAACAACCTTTGAGAAGCTATACATTCTTGATCTTGAACACCTTTATGATACTTTTGCCATCCCAGCACACTTTTCCACTGAACACCAAAGAACGACAAGCAAAATGTACTAGTCAGCCTCAATCAGCTAAAATATTCAATAATCGCAGGTTTCTCTCACTGTAACTTCAACCAGCCAAGCAACCGACGTCAGATTTTCTTTGTATAGTACACTATCACCCCGCCTCACCCTCAGGTCGGCAACTCATTTGCTATGACATCTGATACTGGGGACGATCCTCCGCTACGTCGAGGCAGTTCAACATTCGAGTTCATCTGCCTTGCCTCCCCAGACGCGTCGATTGGTTTGTACACCCAGGCCCTACCCTTCATGGAACTTCCCAGATAGAAGCAAACGCAGGTATTCAGCATGAGTATAGCACCGAGAGCCACGGCGCAGAATCTGGCTACTCCATTGCGGTCCTGGTTGACAGCGTCCAACCATACCCAGGAGCCGACAGCAACGAAAAATGACAAGGCGGAAGCTCCACCAAATACAGACGGAGTTCCGCAGAGATAATAAAACAGAAGGGATCGTTTGGTCAAAAGCTGTAACCGTGAGTTAATGAAGGTTCAGAGGTGAAAGGGAGCACCTCACACCTGTAGTCGGCTTGGGTGCATCCCTATCAAAGCCCATAAGCACAGGAGGTCAAGAATCAGCGAGATGATAGCAGCGAGGATCGATGCTCCAACTGAAATATAAGTCATGCGGCGCAGATCGCCGTTTGAAGATACCAACAAGTTGGCATTTGACCTATTAATGAAGCTCTATGAGCACATTTATACGCCAACCTCGAGCTGAAGGAGACACCGCATACGCAAGTAAGAGGCCTGACTAAAATCAGAAGTGAAACAGAGTCAGATACGCTCTCAGAAGCTGATTCAAATGACCTACCACGACCCCGATATTTTCAATTTTTCGCAGGAGACTTGTATGCAGCTGTTCCCAGTGTCGATGTGCCTCGTATCTGTTGAACAAGTGGTTGATTTACAGATGGATAGTGCTTAATTGAGCACAGAACATACGATCGCTGTGTTTCCTCTGAGGCGTATCCGATTAATAGGAGTCGTCCTATTCTTGTGATCCTCTCGAATATTCTGGTAAGTCTGCTTGGTGGTGATGCCAGAGGATGGTTGAGATGGCCTTCATGACCGCCGGCTTTACTGTCAAATTTGGGGCTCATGGTGCTTGGAGACTCGACGTATTGTCCCTTTTAATGCATATGAAAGGTACGTAAGTGANAGTGCCCCCCGCCCAGCACTCAGGCCTCAGGGCTTCCAGCTGACTGACCAATCTCCTCACCCAACTTGATGTAACCGTGAACCTTTAGTCAAGCAACGCTTTGATTGGATATATTGGATATATTAAGAGAGCGCCAGCGCAGCGCTGTTGTCATCCGGATATAGTGAGCTCTGTAGAAGAAGAAACGGCATAATTGGCCCTAACGAACATCTCGGCTTTATTCACTTGAAACACAAGTTGTGCTTCAGCCTTCGACGTTCAGGGTGCCAGATCACCTGATCCTGATNCTGGCAGCTGGCGCCCGGACCCTGGGCCCTGCCGAGTCAGGTCGACCGTTGTCACTGCCTCGTGGACCTGAAAGGCTCAGCGGCTTTCTTAATTTTGCTGTCTCTATGCTTGCCTCGTCGGGCAACAAGGAGACAGTCACGCTATGTGCCTGTTTTCATGCATGGTTTCCNACCTTGTCACCAAACACCGGAAACTTGCTTCAAGCCTGACATAATTTTCCTTCGCAGGCTTACAATGACAATTAGGGTTACTATCTGGCCAGAATTTTCTTGGCTACTCGTGTCTTTGCGTTTTTCCTTCACCAATCCCAGAGATGCCTTCACGAACTCATCACAGGACCTTATCTCAAGCACTATTCGCCAGCGCCTCGACTATCGTCGACTGGACAACCCCTCGACAGACTTTGACAAGTCTCGTTAACTCTCCTGGAGATGGCTTTATCGAATGGGAGCATTTCAGAGATAATCTCTGCAGAAAATGGGTTAACCTTAATGTCATGGTCTGAGGCTTATCTGCTATTCCCTTCTCCATCTTACGCATCGCTCTACTTTTCCTCTCTAGTGTGGTTTGGTCATGGGGTAGGTCTTCAGAACAGGCTGGGATTGCCAGTGGATTACCATTTACGATTCCTACCAGTGGTGTCTCAACTATCTTGTTTTCCGACTATCCCTTGAGCTCTGCTGTATTCTCTATGAGCGTAATATCGTTACTGAGTAGCCTTATTGCCATTGGATTTGGGGTGGGCTTCATCTATGTGTTGGGGGACTTAAGAGGTTCACGGTTCCAGGTGTGTCTTCTGATTCACTCTTCAATTCAGGGACTCAGTAGAATATGGAAGAATCTAATGGAACAACACCCCATGTTATTCATGTTTTCGCTCACCATCCCTCAGGTGTGTTCTTACTCCTAATACATCTCAAGTAGGCCAGCTAACCCCAAAACAGACTTGGACATTTATTTCCTTCGCTTCGTTTTTCGCCGGTTGCATCGTACTCCTTTGGCAGGCCACCAATAAAGGGTGGACTCTCAAGGTTGGAAAATCTACTAGAGCATAGACCAAAAGAGATATGAGACTGACACCTTCCATTTCAGGCTGGTACTTGTGCAAGCATCGTTGTCATTGCTCTGCATTTGATTGGTTTCGTCTATGTCTTCCGTCCAGATAATGCTGAGCTCTATGATCAACATCCCCTCGATCCTACGGAGTCCAGTGCTCACAAGCGACATGACACAGTGTTTGGGGTTGAGATCCGGGCTCAACGGGTACCCTAACGCCTAGTCCTATAGACCAATGTATTTACTGCAAAAACGAGCCAGCGGATACAAAGGTCTAAAATACATCAGCGTAGTTTTGAACATAAAGTCGCTCTATCTGAATTCTGATCTGTGAGAATGGGCTCTGACTGAGAGCGCCTATTTGGATGGTTTCATTGGCCCTGATAGGGCTACTGTCCTAGCAATGGCAGCAGTCCTCGATAATTGGACTGTGGTGTTGTCGTCACCGCAGCGTCTGCTCAAGAACTAAAATCGGATCATAATCATATCACAATCATGTGCAGCAGGTTTTCGACCTGAACGGCGACATTGAGAAGTAGTAACCCTGAAGGCATCCTTCAGCTTCAAGCTTTGAACTATGACATGGCTTAGCAATCTCTTCAAGGTGGCCAATGCTAGTCGTCCGCCATCCTGGACATTTGGTCCCATACTATTCGGGATTGGTCTTCTGCAATCTCAGCAGATACCTCGAACGCTGCCTGTGCTAGCACTCGCGGCACTGCAGATTTTCTCCCTATCTGCCCCGCTTTCTATCGGTGAGTTTCATCCAGTTGTTTACCATTGAGTTCTACTGACACGACGAAGTCGTATTTGGGATTAACGATGTATATGACTTTTCGACAGATAGTCGTAACCCGCGCAAAATCGTGAACGGACTTCAAGGAGGTGTCCTCCAGCCAGAATACCACTCCCTCGTTCGCACCTCGGCCTGTGTTTCCACCATATTCATTTTGGGCGTTTCCTTGCTCACTCGACGACTGTATAACGTCGTTGCAGCTGTTTTCCTCCTCTCTCTCAGCTGGCAGTACTCAGCTCCACCTCTTCGATTGAAGGAGGTCCCAGTTTTCGACTCGTTATCGAACGGGCTAATAGTTTTCTTGACTTGGTTCTGTGGCTTCAGTTTCTCTGGACTTGGTTTCAATGATGTACCTTCAAAGGGCTTCATGTTAGGTCTCTGTACAGCAGGCGTTCATGCGTTGGGTGCTGTAATAGATGTTGAGGCCGACATCGCTGCTGGCCAGCGAACCATAGCAACCGCCTTTGGAAAACGCCCAGCAGTCGCGTTTAGCGCTCTTTGCTAGTGAGTGGTTCTTTGTTAATTGAGCTCTTTGGCGATACTTAGCGACTTTGCTTAGTATCCTGGCAGCAACCACTGAGGAACCTAATTCAATTTTTGGCGTTTATCTGTGGTTAGGGTCAGCGATTATGGTGGTGCCTTGTCTAAAAATCAGCTTGGCACAGCGTGCTTTTCAGAGCATCGTGTATACATCCATCATTGGCGCAATGTGCTGGATTTCTGTTCGGGTTGGAATAAGATAGTGGTAGACATAAGATAAGGACTCGACTTGTAGAGCTAGGTGAACTCGAAATATTTGCCACGTGCTGCTTAGCGCACTAGACTACGCCCAATTTAGATTCGATGTCCATACATAAATGATCTTTGCTCTCCCACTCTGCCTGTGTTAGTTGGTCAACGCACTGATTCCTTCAGTTCCCTTGCATGGATTACTTCTCCAAATTCCTCAAAGGATCCACCCAGTCGACGCCGAAAGCCCCTTCAATAGACTATGCCCAGGAGTTTCACAAGTCATGGGAATACATAAATGTGTGTAGTCACCATGCTACTTTAGAATTCGCGTTGCTAACCTTGAAATTTGACCTCGAGTGTAGTCGACACTAACACAGCCTGACGAACGACAACTTCTGCAGGGAATCAAGTCAACAAATGTTCCTGGACAATTACGATCAATGGTGGACGCGTTGGTTTGGGAGTCGACCAGGACGGAGGAGGGGTAGGTTCAGTCCTCAATTCCAGCTTCTCGTAGGCTCATTGCACGATGATAGCGGCACTGGTGCTTGCCTGGAGTATCTCCTAAAGAACGGTAGGCATGTTTTCTCTCTCCAATCTCAAGCCCCTGACTGTCCACAGATGTCCTTGGATCTCTCGTCCGCCTGAGCGAATCTGATCGACCTTCAGGGATCCAGGCAGAGGTTCTGCGTGCGGTGCAAAATATGGTTATTCTCCTTGATGAACAATTTCTCGTTCACTCTGCTGTCCATCGAGCTGTCCTTCGACTCTTACGAACCTGTGTGGGTGATGACCTCCAAGAACAACTGGATGGAAGGTCTCGCGTTCTCGGCGCCGCAGGAAGTGCTATCCGTAGCCAACCGTCAGAATACGAGGAAGATTGTGCGTGAAGTCATCTTTACTATGGATATCGTACTGACCATAGGACTATCTTCTTTCCAGTGGTCAATCTCCTCTGTATATTGTGTAGCCGGATTATGACGTACCGCGAACTGTTGATGATATTTTTCCATGACAAGCATTGGTATCGCTCAGAGCCACTATTCGCACTAGAAGAAGAAGAGGAAGATGAAGAGAAGGACCAGGAAGACCGGGACTCTTCTCCTGCTCCATCACAAGAGACCATAACGACGGCACCGCCTACGAAGAAGACAGAATACGAATTCCTCCTTTTCAATTATCTCCTACGTTTCGTTCACAGGGAAGGAAAGATAGGCGAGTTCTCTCGTGCTGGCCTGCTTTTCCTTATGGACGTAGCCATGTCTCCGGGCGAACACCCGCAACTCCCTGAGGAAGTTGATTCACAGTCCGACGCTTCAGCTCCTACAGATCCCATTGTAGATGCAGCTTTGGCTCTTGCTGAGTACATCCTCGATGGTGACTTTTCAGAAGTCCTGGGTGCTGGCCTTAGCGCAGTCTACTCACTCCTCCCTTCGAAACTCGAATTCTTTCCTAAATCAGCAGAGGCCGCAAGTGGGGCAACGATGATCATTGGTGCCACTGGGCCGCTGACTGCAGAGGAACAGGAGGATCTGGAACTCGAGAAAGAACGAAATCGGGCCCTCGGCATGGAGGATGCGAACAATCCTGATTTCAAGCAGCGACTTGACCATTTCCTCAAAATATTGGAATTTCTGCAAGATGTTCTCAAGCGTAATACGAAGGGGGACAACGTTGATGCGTCAGCTCTTGTGGGCACGGCCATCGTTCATTCCATCTTGGACGCTGTCCGGCGCATCTTTCTCGAGAATGTGCTTTATCCCTCGATTTTGGAGTGTTCGGATATGGACGGGAGCGCTGTTGCAGTCATGTCGTATATCGAAGTCATGCTTCGAACACTTGATGATGGACCGCTCTCCGACCTGTTAGTCACTTTCCTCGCCAACGAGGAAAATGATGAACCTCGGCCAAGTCAGCGGCCGCAGGCGCTTTTAAACCTCAGCCAGTCATCAGCTCCTCCTCTTAGTGGTAGTACAGACCGTGCGATGAAACACAGAAGACGGAAGAGCAGCGCCATGACTTTACTGGAGATGGAAGCACCCGACACACGGAAGCCGACAGGGTATTTTACTACCAGCCGGTTTACTCTCAAGGACCTCCTCATGTCGAATTTACGCTCCGAGTCTCAAGCAACTGCTACAACGGCATTACAGTTGCTTCAAACTCTGATGTTGCGATTCCCCCAACTCACTGTCGAGCGTATTTTTATCGTTATTCCAGATCCCTACGCCACAAGCTCTCCACCAGTGCCTTCTCTCCTTGATTTCCTTCATCCTGCCGGCAATAAAGAAGAGCAGGACGAAGAAAATTTCCACTATCCTGACACAGAGGAAAAGCACTCACACTTACCTGGCCATAATGGTTCATTATTTGCTTTGCCCCTCACGACGTACAACACACACGAACGCGAAATGAACTTGTATTTGAATCTCATCTCACGAGTGGACCCATCGCATAGTGCGGATGTCTTCAGCACGGGTTACGATTACTATCTCCATGATGCTCTGCTCTCCATACAGAATCGACCAGCTTTCCAGAGCGAAGTCAATTCAGCGGAAGCGACACCGCAGAAAAAGCATCGCCTTAATGTCAATGATCCCATCTTATCACGCATCCTTGAGTCCTTGCGTCGATTCTTCTCAAATACACCAGACTACAATATTGCTTTGACCGGCTTCCTTGCCAAGCTCGCCCTTCACCCAGATCGTTCTTTGGCCGGCTGGCTTACATTCTCTCTCAGTGATCCTCATTCAGAACAAACGTGGGACTCAGCTTTTGTCGACGACGATGACGATCGGTCGATTGATTTCGGGATTGAAGAGAGCCTTGTTTACGAAACAAACATTTTACCTGCTGCACCCATGGACGCAGATTCACGGCCAGTACTACACACCATTTACTATGGCTTGGTAAATCAGTTAGAGCGCTATCGACAAATGGTTGACGATTTCGACAAGTTTCTTGTGGAAAGAAGACAGGGGCTCCTATTTTCGGAGAACTTGACGGATGCCCTCAATCTCGCCCTAGACGTGACCTCAGAAGACGTTCCACCACCTCTCAACTCTACTCCGCCTGCTCCGCATACGCCTACCAAACCGAAAGCAAAATCCAAGACAGCCTCGTCCTTTGTATCATTCCTCACACCCAAGAAAAACAAGTCTTCTCCAGCCCAAACAAGCCATCCCGAACTCTCTACACCATCACGCAGCAATAGTGCTATATCTGCCAGTCCGTTCGGCGCCCACTACCAACAAACGGGTTCCATTAGAGTACAGCCTTTGTCTGCGCCTGCGCCCTCTGCTGGGTCATGGGTACCCGTTCAGACATCAAATTGGGACATCGAGGAGGAAGATGTGTTTGGCTCAGGTTGGTCCGAACAACCGAACACGTCAGCTCGCAGCGGTGTTTCTGATACCTGGGAAGAGGAATCCGCACAAAGTGGCGATAATGAAGGCGGCCAGGAGCTAGATAGGACGAAGACAATCACATTGTCGCAGTTGCTGGATAATGTAGTCATTCTGGAGGAGAGCATCAAGGAGCTAGTTGCAATTATTCATGCTCGAAGGAGTCTTGGCGTGGATTCCATTCGCTATCTCTGAGTTCACAAGGATGCCCTTCGTCGTTGCTGTATAATTACACTGATATAGAAATAATGGATCAATAGAAATATGCTGATACAATACAAAGCAAGACAAAGCAACTGGAAAACATTGGGATTTCGCGAGACAAGAGCCTATTTTGCTGAGGCTTTTCTCCCCTTCTTCCTACTTGACGCTTTCCTTGGCGACGCCGTTGAAACAGAGGCCTTTGAGCGTTTTGACCCATCACCAAACAGTCTCTCCTGAATCTTGGCAAATTCATCGTCCGGAATATCCTCCACTCGAGCTTTCTTGGTCGACGGCCCGCCTTCATCTTCAACATCCGCGTGCCCACGCTTCTTGGCTTTCCCTTTCTTGCCCGTGCCACCAGCATACTTAGCCTCCAAGCTATCAAAGAATGACGACATTGCCTGTGCACCAGTCTCTTTCCTGCGTGTAATCAAAGCCTGCAAAGCAGCAGTGTCATCAACGTCATCCTCTTGTGCCTGCATTCCCTTCCCCTTCCCCTTCCCCTTTCGTTTTCTTGGCTTTCCATCGCCATAGAACTCGTCCCATACTCCCAACTCTTTAGCTAGTGCCTCTGCCTCTGAGGCTTCTTTCTGGCTTTCCTTCTGGCGGATAAGCCGAGCCTTTTCGTCCTTTATGCTCTTCTGCCATTCCTTCATTTCGGGAAGGTCTCCTTGTTGTATGAGCTTGGTAATTTCAACTATGAACCGTGGCTCATCGTCAACTGTCGAATGGGGTATATGGGTCATGATTTCGCCGATGGATCCCTTGGTGTCCAGGTATGCTTTCTTTAGGTCTTCGATTTCTTCCGGAGACCCTTTTGAAGGTTTGAGATCCATGACTTAGCTAGATAATACAAGCGGCTCACCTTGGTATTCTTTCTTCATTTCATCCAGCTTGTCTCGAGTAACTCGGTCAAATAGGTCCTCGAAGTATGACTCCCATCCGCCCTCGCCAGGTTCAAGGTCGAGTCCTTCAATCGTACTACCCGTTCTTGTCGTATCGTTCCTTCCTTTTCCTCATCGCTGAGCACAGCATAGGCAAAACCTACTTGCTGAAACTTCAGCGAGGCTGTTTCCTTAGCTTCGGCGCCCGCGGTGGCATGCTTATCTGGATGGTAAACTAGGGCAAGCCGTCTGTAGGCCTTCTTGATTTCATCAGGGGTAGCAGTGCTTTTGAGATTCAGGACTTCGTATAGATCAACGGAGTCTTGATCGGGAAAAAACTGGGATATTGGGTCATGGTCGTCCATGATTGAAAGTGTAGGAGGGTAAGTAAGGTGTAGCGCAGTGCAAGACGCGCCGACAATTGTGACGCGTGCACACGTGACATAACCGTGAGACGCGTTTTGGCGCGTTTCGTGCCTTGATCATCGGTTCAACTCCCGACAAAGTTCAAACGAGATCCAAGCGTCTATTTCTCGTACACAATATCCACTGGGGGCACCCTCGTTATATTCCTCGCCCTGTCATACTATCTAATGCTCTACGGGCTGGCCAATTGCTTACTTCTTGTCAATTCCGAAATTTTCCAAGCCAAAAGCGTTACTGGGGATGCCGGGCTTTAATAGCTTGGACTTGCGGCTCTAATCGCGGTATTACAACGCACTCTTCTTGGCCAAAAGTTGAGCAGCCAGAATAAAATGATTACTAGTTATTGAGTGGGCGAGCGGATATGACCAGCAACGGATTATCCCTGGTGTCTCGGCAGTGGTGAAAGCCATTCAGGTCACTTGTGACAGATGGCTTTGCTGGCTTCGATGACTTCAGGAATCTTGAAGATCTCGGTATGATGTATCAGTTCGATAGCAGAGGTGCCCTCAGGCAGCTTCCATGCAGCATGTCAGAAAACTACCCGGGTCTCAAGCGCTCGAGGCCCTCGGAGCTTAGGACACGATAGATCGAGTGTCAGGACTCAAGGTGCCATTACGCGATAAATTGGGTGGAACTCAATAGCGACAGAGAAGCCGCTAAAGCCGTCTCTCGCGGAGTCGCCTTGGTGTAGGTCTAAGGAAGGTCGCTTAGCTTTGGCGAACCCAGGTAAACTACCAGGCCAGGTATCCTCAGAGATTCAATGGAGCTCAGAAACGGATCTTCTGGAAGGCCCAAAGGACTTCGCTGCAAGGACGTGAGGAATTAAACCATGTTCAGGACGTTTAGTTGGGGCGGGAGCGAGTGTCGCAAAACCTCAAGCCTTGAGTTTAGGACTTTCATTCCTGAAGCGAGGTTTACGGTCTACAGTTTCAGCTGAATCTCGGGAAGTACTGCTGATGTTCCGACTCGGATATAGGGTTGCGTAAGGATACAGATTCCAAGGATGGATACATGTCTACAAGATAGCACCAGTGTTATTTTATAATCGAACCACTACCTCTTCACTCGCTCAGCAGAATTCAACAAGGCGTTTCAATGCCTTCTGCTCCTCGTCATCGTAAATGCCGAGCTCTCTTGCCAACACCTGTATTGAAAGTCAATTTTGAGCCGAATCTTTCGGTCTGATAAAACTGCATACCTTGTTCACAGACAGGTATCTGTCAACGAAGCTGCTTCCGAGGATATCACGGAGAACCTCGCTCTGTTCGAGATTCCCCCTGCCCTCCTCCCAAGTGAGCGGCATCCTCTGCGTAACACCCATTGCCTGCCTCTCTTCCTCCGTTAGCTGTGCGGGGCCAAAGTTCTTATCGAAATTTTGTTGGCGCAACTGCCGCTTTGACTTGATGCCAGCGTAGCCCAGACCAATAACACAAGCGAGTATGAGATATGGGTTCGCCGTTCCATCAATGAATCTCATTTCGAAATTTCGGCTACGAGGTGATGTCGCATTGCTTAGTCGGATAGGGCACTCCCTGTTCTCCGTACCCCAAGCAACATAGGTGCCACCGGACCAGGCGCCGTCAACGACTCGTCTATATGATGCAGGGATGGGGAGACTGAAGGCAGGAAGAGCAGTCAGTTCATCCATGACACCAGCGAGGAAAGAGGATTCAATATCGGAAAGGCCGTCTTTGGGTTTATCGTGTCCGGTTTTGTGGACAGAGATGTGCATGTGGGCAGCGCTTCCAGGTGCAGACATACTGATTCGTGGGGCGAAAGTTGCATGAAGACCGTGCTTGGCGGCAATGTTGATGATAGTTTGACGAGTGTGGATGAGGGTATCCGTAGCCTCAATAGGTCCAAGAGGTCCCGTCGAGATTTCATACTACGAAAAGCAAATCATTGAGGATGAGTGACTCTTTGTTATATAGTTCCGGGCCCACCTGTCCAGGGCCTGCTTCACCGTGCCATGTTTCTACATGCACGCCCGAGTCAACGAGGGAGTTGACGATCTCTTCGAGACATTGTGTCTCGCGTAAGCTAGGGATAAGGCCTCGGGCATCAGTGTACTGATGAATGTTTCCGGGCGTCACAGGTTCGGTGGACACGAGGAATGTGAACTCGTTCTCGTAACCAACGATGAACTCAATACCATCCTGTTTTGCAATCCTGGGCTTCATGAGTGACAACTATGATGGAAACATTTCTTAATCACTCACTCGACAAGGTCCCTCAATGTTGACCTGGGGCACATCGGGACCTTGACAGAAAGCTGACCGTCGGGACCAACGAATGGGTCTTTCTCCTCAAACCATCCCATAACGCTAGCATGACCCGGAGCATAAGGTGTTATCTTCAAGGAAGACAAGTCGGGGACGAGAAGATATTCGCCTGCAGAGCCGTAGCCTTCTGCAGCGGAAAGGAAAACAAAACCTCCAGTGACCTTTGGAACACCGATTCCAGGTCGGGTGGATTTGATGAGCTTTTCGAAGTATGAGATAGGAAGAATGCGGAGTCGGACGATGTTAGTGGGCTCAACCCAGTAGAAACGGATATGCTCTGGTGGTTGTGCATCAATGATGTTGGTCATCAGTGGATATCACGTCGCAAGCTACTTACTGATCCCAGCATCTTTGAGATCTTGGATTGTCGGTGCCACAGACGCGGCTGATACCGACGCAGGGGTATGGACGACACCGTGACCAGCGTTGAGCTCAGTGGACATTCTGCTAGAATTTTTGGGTTCAAGGGTGCAGACCTCGGGCTTTTAAATGATACAGGCGCTTTAGACGTTCAGATTGCAATACGGGCCGATCTAGAGTATCAGAGTTCGCTTTGGAGCAGAGTACCAGATTCAAGGTGGTGAATTAGAGATTGGCGTCTTGGTATGTAGTTGCGTCCTAAGGGAGATCGCGATCTCGCTAGGCCAAGAATAACGGAGCTTGGCAGACTGAAGGGACGGGCCATTGAACTTCGATCCTCGGGAACTAAGAAGTCTCTAAGAGCCAATCACAGGAAGGAAATGCGTCTCCTTGACCTTTCGTGAGTCTATAATCGATATGGTTGAGCCGACTCTCATGGCTCATGCACATGTCTCCGGGGTCAACAGCTTCTAACTCACCATCGAGGCTTTCACGAGTACGCCTACTCGCCTTGACACGGTCTTCGAGCTTTGGTTAATGATGGCTCAGCCTAGGTATTCCGTGAAGTCGACAGGGAAAATGGTGATCGCTAAGTGATGGCAGCGTCAATCCAGCAGGCCGACCCTGTCGCGCCAATGACGTCATGCTATATTCGGAATGAGCGCTTTCACCGCGTTGATCCTCCTCGGTATTCTTGGCTTCGTTCAAGGGGAAAGCGTCTAGATGATATCCTTACGATTCATAATAGATGTCATAATCCACTTCCGTCTGAGTCCTCTATCCTCCTAGAACCAGAGTCGATATGGACCAAAGATGTTGAACTTGACTGGGAGAGACAAAGCTGACCCACCTATTAGTACGGTCGAGAATGGAGATGGGGAAGCATGAGCAGGAACCTAGAAGGCCAAATACCAGGAGTTTGGTTTGAGAAGACACGCCCCTTAGGGACCCGAAGTATTGTGAAGTATTTGTGAACACAAACTTGCTCGGCGCGAACTTCTTGTCCCAGCATCGTCTTGCCTCGGTACGATGGAAGGATCTCCAGACTGACTATCATATATCATATATGATCCCACGCTAGAATACAAGACAATCATCTGTGGTAATTTGGTGTGATCAGACGGGCTGCAAATCCAGCGGGCGTAATCATCGAGAAGATTTGTCCCAACTCCTGATGCACTCAAAGGGAACTCGGGGTAGCTCATGTGGACGGGAAAAACGATAGAGTCCACGGGCTCGTGTGCGCACTGATGTCAATCTCGAGCCAACATCCCTCCACTCTCACAAGAGATAGATTCAGACATTCATAATGCTTCCTGCGTCCCCTATATTGGCAAATTAACCCGGTGTACATAGCCGTCCTCGCTGTACCGGCGGAGGGTCTCACTCAGCGAGCGGGTTTGAACTTACGAAAACGCCGAATCCAATCGCTATATACGTTCCGTGTTTTGTGGTAGTAGCCGATGAATAATTGGAGCTGTATTTCTAAAAGGTGCTATACCTCGAGCATGAGTGAGTTGTAGCGTAACTGGACCCACGAGTGTTCCGCCATGATAATCCTATGGACGGGCTTCTGTGATTCGGACTTTGAAGACTGTTATCAAGTTTGGTGTGAATGAGCCGGTAGAATTCCTTGTAGCCAAGGCGAGGCTGGAGTCGGTAGAGCACGAGGGACAGACGTCGTGTTGAGACCCTTAAACTTGAGAACTGAGAAAGAAGCACCTGGCTCCTAGGAGCTTGATGATCAGTCCTCGCCGCGTCCTGGATCCGAGGTACAGGTTGCTTCCAGCGTCATATTCTGCAATTATCTAAGAGGCTGCAGGAGATGAAGCAGAGTATCAAAGAAACTCTAGGTGCATTGAGATCACCAGCCAAACCTCTGCCACACGACTTCCTCCACGCGACGCCCAAGGTCATTCAGCCCGGCTCTTGTCCAAAGCGCGAACCACAACATTGTCAGCGTAATACCATATGCAGAGCCTGCCGCGACTTGAGGCCACGTATGGTAACCCAGCCAGACTCTCGACATCATGATTGCCAGAGCCCAAGGTGTGGTAATAAGCGGCGGCATGAGTCGCGTTATGGTGGGGTTTGGGGAAAGCGTTTTATGTATCGGAAGGTTTTTGCATGCCAGAAAGATGTAGGCGGCAAAGAAGGTAATCGTGGCTGAGTGTGTACTGGGCATGCTAGGGGACACGTCAACCCCGATTGTTTTGTGGATTTTTGAAATCACCCACCCATAGGAAGCCTTTACCTTTCGCCGAACGAGAGATGGTGGTGGTCTAGGTTGGCGTATCGCTCGTTTGATGAGCTTAACGGTTAGACTGCATGTTGAGGCCCCAGCGGCAAAGTACGCAACACCAGCCGATCGCGTGTAAAGCAGAAAAGACCCGGTCAAACCGATGACGACTGGGTGTGTCTGTAATATATGAGCAAGATATCATACAAGGGCAAAGGTTTGCATACCTTGTCTAAGAAGGAAAGGACAAAGTTGGTCAGGTATCGATGAGCAAGTGATCCCATCTATGGCAAGAAGGGCGGACTGAAGGAAGCTCGTGATGAGGCCGCTCTCGATGGTGCCTTAGATACTCGTCTCTTGTTGATATGCAAACCCTCCAACGGCCGTACAATCATTTCGAGGGCGATGCCACGTCTAAAACGTGGTGCGATCGGCGAGCTTGCTACATTTAGTGCCATTAAAACGACGTCATTCCTATCAAAAGACTAGCCCTAACATTCTGTGCAAAAAGTCACTGAGCTTTGCCTAAATTGATATCCGAGGCCAGCTGAGGATGCAAGAATGTGCATCAATGTCCGTTATAGATTACTCGCAACCCGATATGCTGGAAATAGGGCAAATATATACCATGTAGTCGAAAATTACAACATTGATGAACATGGTCCAAACTCGCAAAACGTTAGCAACCAACGTATGCGATACAGTACAGCAAGATCTGCAGAAATGGGGGCCAACGGATAACCCCAAAGCAAAACGGTTCATGAAATGGAAGCAAAGATAGTATAGATCCGGATCCGGTTCGTACGCTAGTCATGTCCCGAGAACGAGAATAAGTGTGAAAGATTGGGAAAGGATTGTAGTAGAGTAGATCACTCGATTGAAATGCGAGGTCCAAGGGGAGCACCTTGGTATCCAGCCTGGTACTCTGACATATTGTTCGATGAGGCCTTGGCGGTCATTTTTGGGCGAGAGAGGCCTAAACCACGTTTAGTTCTCGTAGGTCCTCAATGAGAGTTATGCGTGCTTTCTTACTTTGAGTCTTTGAGGTTTGTAGTCCTTGATCGAAGTCATAGAAACAGCGAAGTCCGACAGCGAAGGTCGCGAACAGTAGTACGAAAGCGACAATGGCTGAAGGTATCGTATTAGAATGATCACCTGTCGAAAAGGAGTCTAGACTCACTGAATACCGTAAGAGTAGCTCGCGTTGTCAAATACTGTTCTCGAGACGATGGCTCGTAGAACCGAACCAACTTATACACTACTCTATGTTTAGTTTATCTTGTCGAATCAGGGGAGGTTTGATTACTAACAAACTAGATATAAAATCAGTCTCGGAAGTCAAGAGGAATTTATTCAGTGAAGACTCACAGTAGCTCTGAGCGGCCAGCATCAGGACCAACGAAATTGACATTATTCTTAGGTGGATGAGCATCTGTCTCAGCGGCATGGTACTCAGGCTTACGATTTAATTTCTCTCTGGACAGCGACTCCGCAGAGTGATAGTAGCACTAGAACAACCGGAATGGCAGCTATAGTCACGCCGAACTCAGCTTTGTCCTTAGAAAGGACGATGATGAGGAGCTAAACCGAATGAGTAACACGAGTCATGCAAAAATCGGCCAGTTTCTTACCTGCATGGTTACTCCCGTGAAACAGAAGAAATCAAACTTGAGGAGGCAGATCATGATCTGGTAGTATTGATACATGGCTGTGAAATGCGAGTTAGAACCTCTGGACTTTCTTCTGGAATGACACGCACTCTTCATCTTTGGATTGGCTCCAACAACGTGGAAAATAGCCCAGCTATAGGCCGTCAGGTTAACATTTTCGGTATAGTAGCTTATCATCCGCCTTACCCAAATTCCCCGTAGAGTTGCTTAATCCAGAATAGCATGAATAGCCACGAGGCAGCGATGATACATGGTGCAACGACGAGGAAGGGTTGTACCCTCTGCCATAATGAACCAGATCCACCGCATAGCTGCATCACAAATCAGTGTGGGTTCGGCGTTGGCAAGCTTCGAGCTTACTGCTTCGGAGAAGTTGTTAAGACAGCTTTGGATATCATCCTCTTGTACAAGGGCTGTTCTGGTTTGATGTACTTGGAGAGCAGCGAACACCATCATAGCTAAATGGAATGCTGTTTCTCGAGTTAATTGCTGCTTACTCTCCCCGCGGTATATAGTGCTCACCAAGAATGCCAATAAGTTGAATGATGTTTCGCAGCCGCAAGGCATCAAACGCCATGAGCAACTCGAAAATCCTTCACAGGCGCATCGTGAGCATCTGGATGAAACTAGCAGAGGAAGACATACTCCGCTAGAGCGAAAAGCGCGAGATAACAAGAGAGGGTCTGGCCAATTGCATTAGTGTGATGAAACTTCCCCATGAAAGATATCGTACTCGGTATCTCGGGTTTGTGATGTCGACGTCTTCCCGCACCTAGCAAACCGTTATTGCTAAGGGAGATAGACCCCTAACAAGCCAAAGAACATACCATCCCGAACGTGATAGCGACCATTACTAGAACTACAATCGCTTCTGTTCACCCAAGCGCATGAGTTGAGTGGAGTCAATTCTACGAGAACAGTACGCACGAATTGTGACTGTGTGCAGGGATTGGACGTCAGTTCGACCGGGTCAATTGACGGGATAAAACTCGAGGACGCACTCGTCAGAATGAAAGCACGCTGTGCCCTTGTGGCAAGTAGAGGCTCGACCGCCATTTTCACGTTCAAGAAAGTAGCTTCTTCTAAGTCGTGATTTGACGCTTCTCTTAGGTCTCCGGTCCCTCTTCAGCTCGTGGCGGGCAGTATCCAATGCCGCAGCAACCACGAATATAAGAACTCAAAAAAAATGAAGAGATGGAGAGAATAAAGGACGTCCGACGAAGAGCGGAGGATGAACAGTGCAGGTGAATAGTGGAACGAGATCAGAACAGCGCGCACACTCAGGAAGGCGACGGGCCTTTTGCCGCTTTCTGCGGCAACCAGGCGGCAATCCGCGGCAACAGCCTGGACACAGCTTTCTATTTCGGGAATGCTGTGCGATCAATAGAAGCGCCCACACTCACACACGTTTCAACCTTGCTCTTTGAACTGCCTGGGCATTTTGTGAACTACATACTTCTGTGGACTGGATTTTGAGTGCTGGGAAATCTGTCTTCATACGTCATTGCATGATCGACTTTNCTAGCCCTCGCCAAATCTGGAGTAGTCGACGATCATGATCTACCTTCACGATCGCTTGAGAATCCGATTGTTGACTGCCGTGGAGCAGACTTGAAATGGGTATATAATTGCAGAGATCGTCGAATGGGGCATGATAGACAGGGGGAAACGTGTATGTACATAAATGCAAATGTACGTCGTCGTGGACACCTCTAGCCACTCCTTTGATGCAGCCATGTGATGACCGCGCCTTAAAACTCTTCTTGGTTCACTAGGCTCTGGTGCACGCACCATGCAGCATGCTGTTGTTCGCGCCAGAGCATGAGCAAGCATCTTCTCATGTAATGAACCCAGGAGTCAGTCGCCCATTCCCTCCCAACCTTATTCAAGTTGTCCAAGTACACTCCTGTCTCGGTGTCAATGCCAATGCAAACTTTGTCCAGCGTTTCCCTCCATGCTGACTCATTTTCTGGAGAAATGATATCGCAGTTGCCATAGATGGTGTCCCGCCAGCGTCGTACAATCGCGTGGTCCTCGTGAGGAGGCAATATTCTCTCTGGCGGAACGGAGTGATACAAACGAAGAGCGGTTATTAGACGAAAGGACGGGGCAGGTTCCGGTGTTGAATGTATCGTCCAATCTCTGAGGGTTGTCAGTGCGCTACCTGAAAGAACCACGAGCATTCCAAATCTCACCCCCAGTAATTTGTATTTTTTAGGAGTTCCTCCATCCACGTCCCAATGTTTCCTCGCTTGGTAAAGAATCTCAGCATGCGCCATGTTATATCTGCTTCACATTCCATGTTTCCGCTTTCCAGTGAACCCAAGTCCAGGTCGTTTATAAAGCCGTATTCCGTGAATAACTTCCGATTTGAGTGTGCTCCATATTTCAGAAATACTTCTTCCCCAGGTTGTAAAGTTTTGTTACTCGGTGATAAAAGGACAAAGTCGTCGCCAAAAGCCTTTGAAGGTGCTTGGTTCCAGATTTCGGCTCTAGTGGGCTCTGGGGATGTATGCGGCAAATCATCCGTGTGGTTGGCGAAATCCAGGATCGGACACATCGTCATGTTCCCCGGATCCGGCCGGGTAGGGCAGAGTCTGTGATAGATACATCTTGTGTTGACTATTTGTACAGATTGGAACACACTCTGAGTACATGAAGCAAGGAGCACGGACCGTTGAGCCAACCCCAAAGAAACTCTTGTTCGACAGCCGAGGAGGCCAGTGGTTCAAGTTTTCGTCCCCGTTTCTTTGCTTCGGCAAGTAACACGGGATTATCTCGCTGTCGAATTTAACACAAGCTGTCGTACAGCGCATCTCGATCCAAGATACGTTCGACTGACCAAGTATTGACAGATTCTTTCCCAGTCCTGGCGGAACCTTGTTGCCACATCCTCCAAGGCGTCTAAGACACCCTTCGGTGTATGTTCCAATAAGTCATGACCCACGTCCAGTTCATCCTTCTCCGAGCGAGGATCTCGAGGTCGTATCAGCCATGTCAAAGGATGTGCCTCAAAATTAGAGGGAAGGACAGATATGTATGGTCCAAAGACATTATCCTTTGAGGTATCATTCGGCGAGCAAGGGCGATGTAACAGAAGGTGCAGAGACATTATTTGAGTTGCAGTTAATTTTGGTCGAGCCTTTGGATATAGTCCGACGAGAGTTCGAATATTCATCATCGCCTTTGCTGGTACTCGAAAGAGAGGCGTCGAGGGAGGAATCTGCCGAAGCGCATAAAGACCATATCCGGTTCCTGGTAAAATATTTGAGCATGGCAGACAATATATCCTTTCAAGGCTCACCCTCGGAGGTTCTAGCCTCGACCAGAATATCATCTGTGTTCATGCCTTTTTGCCGAAGCCACTCGAGAAGGGCGTCCCACCGAGGATGGATTCCCGACATTGCAACTCAAATAAAAGGCCGGTCGATCAGAATATGCGTATATCGCGTGAGATTGAACTCGAGAGTCAGCGTATCGAGTGAAGTGCTTGACGTAGTTGAGGAAAAAGTAAGCACAAATGGTGTTGGCCCAAAGACAAATTATGGAATATGTCGCGCCTATCACGCACGCCATCAATTATGACCTAATGATGAGAACGCGGACGCCCTTTGCGGAATTAGATATAAATCCTTCCTGTGAACTTCCGCAATGGAGTGCTTATTTCTCAGCTCTGTATCTCTACCATGTCTGTATTCAGCGCTACCCGCTTACTTGGAAAGACTGTTCTCGTCACCGGCGCCAGTAGTGGAATAGGTGCAGTATGTCATCTCTCCTGTCTTTAGTGTTCTAGGCTGTTGAAAAAGAATTGCACTCCCATTAGGCGACGGCTGTTCTATTTGCCAAGGTAACTGATAACCTGTTGCTCTAGTCTTAATGACTTTGCTCATGAATAACCGCTCAGGCTGGCTCCAATGTAATCCTCGTTGCGCGTAGAGCAGAAGTGCTTAAGCAAGTAGCGGATCAATGCCTTGCTGTGCACAAAGAATCCGGGCTGTCGCATGGCGGGAAGTTTGCTACGATACAGCTTGATGTTTCCGATAAGGTACAGGTCGCAGGATTCTGGGATAAGGTCCCCAATGACTTGCGAGATATTGATATTCTTGGTGTGTCTATCGTCCGAGTTAATCGTGAACCGATGTCTGATCTCCTTCCTTCTTCCTAGTCAATAATGCCGGCTTCGTATTGGGTATGGAACATGTCGGCAATATCAGTGATGAAGATGTTGAGGGAATGTTTGCCACCAACGTTCTTGGCTTGATTTCGGTGACCCAGCTCTTGGTTCGAGGTGTGTCTGCCTTCAGAGATACTCTTCCTGATACGATCGCTTACTATCAATTTGTAGAGTTCAAGAAGAAACAAGCTGGTCACATTATCAACCTTGGCTCCATCGCCGGTAGGGAGGCCTACGCAGGTGGTAGCATCTATACCGCTACCAAACATGCTGTCCGGGCATTCACAGGATCCCTTTTGCGGGAGCTAGTTAACACTCCCATCCGTGTAACGGAAATCGATCCCGGCAAGTGATAGTATCTCACTCCTAGAAATACCTCTAATCCGATTTGGTCTACAGGCATGGTCGAGACAGAATTTTCTCTCGTTCGATTCCGCGGCGATGCAACAGCCGCGAAGAAGGTGTACGAGGGTCTCGAACCTTGTGAGTTGCTTGATCCACTGTCTCAGGAGAGTTTTCTTATTTTTTCTGCATAGTGACTGGCCATGACGTGGCTGAAGAAATCGTCTGGGCAGCATCTCGTCCACCTCACGTGCAGATCGCTGAAGTCCTTGTATATCCGGTCAACCAAGCTAGTGCTGGAATTAATTACCGCAACACTAGCAAGTAAAGGCTTATCTTGTCGAAAGCTTGATCTATATCACTAACGATCTGTTGGAATGGATATCTGTGGTATAGTAAAGGAGTTCCCAAGTCTAGAATGTAGTCATTAAATCATACAGCTATGGAGAGCAGTTACAGGATGTAGAGGGAGTAGTAAGTATGCAGACATGCAGAAAGATGCCAGGAATAAATTATATCAAAGGTCAGGAAGATTGTGAAGTTAGATGACCTCAGGTCTTGCTCTTCTTTGATTTCGATCGGGTATTCCGGACCACTGGAACCGCTGGGCTTACAGGCTCAGGAGGGACTTCGACCTCGTCGTCGTACACAAATTTCTTCACAATAACGTTTTCCTGAGTGAGTTGGAAAGGATCATCGAGGTCCATCAAATTTCCCAGGTGGTCGAGTCGTAGTGTCTGTGCAAATGGTGAGTTGATGGTCAAATGCCATTTGTATAGAGCAGATATCACCTTTGCTGCCGGTGTTAAACACCCTTGCCGAGACGTGTTCTCCTTTGGTGGCACTTTTGATCCAAGCACAACTTCATCTAGGAAGACTTCTGTATATAACCCTTTATCCCACTTTACTCGTCTTTTCCCGTTTACTTCTCCGTCAATATTTCTCAGTGGTGTTTCATATTCTTCTTCATCGCCTGCACCCCGTCTGTGCTTGATCCTGACATTCTCCAAATGCAGATCCTTGAGGTCACTCGTTGGCGTAGGACTCTCGTAACCCGTATCATTATTCTCCTCGTCTCCGAAACTGTCCTCTCCATGTCTCCTCGCTCTTCTGGCAGCCCGCTCCTCCCTCTGCTTGATCTTCTCCTCTTGCTGCCTCTGCACAATCGTCTTAATCTTGACAGCAGGACTCTCCGGTCTCATGCCCTCCTTTCTCACAATCTCGGTCTCGAGCATTGCAACAGCATAGTGCTGATTTCGCACCGTGTTGTTTGCGGTCAAAGTCTTCAGAGCGTTCATGCTCATACCCGAAAATACATCATCAGGATTTGAGCGCGAGCCTTGCTGGACATTTGAGCGTCGACGCTGATGTGGACGGGAATTATTATAGATGATATTCGGGTCCGAGCTAAAGACATTAGTGCCAGGTTGAGCTTGTGTTGGCTTGCGTGGCCGGGAAGTTCGTCGTACAACAGGCTCCTGCGTGTTGTCTTCACTGTTGGTCTCTGATGATGCAGCTTCGGGCTGTGATACCGGTGATAATGGATCAATCAAGAAAATCAGGGGAGGTTGTGAGTGTGTAGGAGGCGGTGGAGGCGGTGGAGAGCTTGAAGGGGGGTAGGGGCGGTGATGCTGGAGGTGAGCGCGTTGATGAATCGTTCTCTAAAGCTGTGGTGTTAGCGGGCGGCAATCTTGCGGTTTCGCCTTCTGCAGGCTGATGGACGGCAAGGGTAGATGACCCTTGGCGTTCGTCGGGTTGTTCGGATAAAGAAGAGGATGAATGCTGAGAGGGTTCTGGAGGCATTACTCGTCTAAATTTCATTACAGCCGGCTTTTGCGCCGTTTGATCATTACGACGTGAACCTGATGACGGGTTGCTGGTTTTGAGTGAAGAAGATGCAGTGGGACGAGTCAAGCCTGTCCCAAGGGTCGACGCCGGAGGAGCAGGAACTTGCCTCAAGGCGGTCGAACGTGAACTGGCAACCGGTCCGATTTTAGAATCCAATCTTTTGCGTTTCAGGCTCCCGACCATTGCTGTTGGCGGCGCTTTATTTGAATGGCTGGAATCGACTGACGAACTCGTTGTATCTTGAGGAGATGGACCTGAAGTATGTCCAACCTGTTTGCCCGTGGTTGACTTGGAGAGATCAACAGCTCGAATGACCCTCTTGATAGGTTTTGTAGTTGTGTCCCCACGGATTCCCTAGATTTAGGCTCAGTGATGACCAGGACAGTAGCATTTAAGGGCAATTAGACTCACCGGAATCGTTGCAGTTGTTGTTGCAGCAACTATCTGCCTTTTCGAGGTACCTGACCCGCTCGAAATATTTGGTAAGTCTCGAGCGCGCGAGGTTGAGAGTATTGTCGTGGTCCTCTTCTCTGCTCCAGATCCGGCGGGAGTGACCTTCGGCTTTGAGTACGGTTTCGAGCGAGGGATACGGCTTGTCGTCTGTTTAAGACTAGATTTCGCTGGACTACTTGGGCTAGAATCGGTAGTTTTTTCCTCGTCTTGTTGTGGAGCCGGCTGAGTCTTTGCTGAAGGGACTAAAGGAAATGGCAGCTTGACGGGTCGAGTAGCAGATGTGGCTTTCTGGGAAATCTGAGAAGCAGAGGGAAGGCTGACCATATGATTGGACTGCCTACTTCCTGGTTCACCAAGGTGGTATTTCGACGGGCTTTCTGGGCGCGAAGTCATTGAGTGATCCGTAGACGGCCCAGTAAAAACTCGGCGGGCTGGACTTGAATCGCCTTTTAGTGATGTGTTGAGGACAGGCAGTGCTTGGCCACTAAACATGCTGACCGACGCAGAGGCACCTGTCTGCATCTGTGACAGTTTCTGTGGAGATACACGCCCTTCCGCGACGGCCTGCTCTATGGGTATTCGTCGTGCAGGTGTGCGGGAGGGATCGTCCATCGAAACGGATTGTAATCGCATTTTAGAGGGTGTCTGAGGGATGTGCGATCTTCGAGGAGTGGCCGGGATCCTTCCGGGGCTTGAGAAGCGTCCTGGAGCTGGCTCTGTGGTACTAATAGCTTCTGTTTGATTAAGAGAAATCGGTGTGGAGTCTGCGCGATCTACTGAGGGACGAGGAGAGTCGGGGATAGGTGACGTTCTGTGCTCACTAGGACCAGGATCCAAGGCCCTCTGATTCGTTGACGAGACGGATGGTATGAGTTGGTTGAGGAGATCTGCTGAGTTGGGTGACAAGGAGCCAAGTTCTCTGGTAAGCTCTCTACGAACTGGTGACCTTGAATCTCGACGTTGAGCTTTCACGTCGGCCGGTTTTTCGTCCAACCCAGACCCACTGCTTTTGGACACATCCTGTACTTCTACATCGCCGGCAGCATCATTTTCAGCTGGCATTGTAGCCCGTTCCTTTCCCTTCCTACTTTTCCGTGGAGGTGTCGAAGGGATGGGCGACGCTTCTCTACTTGAAGTAGATGATGCAAAATACTTGAGTATATGGGGTGTCGCACTCTTCCGCGGCCTTGACGAGCGGCGTAGTGGTGTATGAGGTATATCCTCAGCAGTGATAGCTGTAGTATGTGACTCGGCGGATTCTGTGGCTTTAGACGGAATTTGATGAGGAGTCTGATGAGGAGCCGGGGCAGTAGCTTCCTGTTGAGCCGTATATGTTTCGTCGGGTGTGTGACTAGATTCTTCTGGTCTTGGAGTATCTACGGGAGGCGCTTCATCTTGTATATCAACCAAAACGTCCATTTCCCCCTGGAATGTCCGCATGGGCTGATGTACTACGGAGACCTGTTTCATTGAGTCGTCAGGGAATGAAAAAGGACTCGGCGGAGCTTGGTCTGCAGTTGGCAGGGAACCAGTGATGTATTTCATGGATTCTGGCGGAAGGTCGTCTATGGAATCGAACGTCATGAGGTCTGGTTCGCTTGGCGGATGCGGTATGGAGGGAGGAAATTGATCAACCACTGCTGGTCCGTGCGGTGATGCAATGAGTGCAGAGGGTAGGATATCGCCCTCTCCAGAAGCAAATACGTCGTCGTCGTCCTCCACCTCTGTTTCATCTACTTCCTCGCGCAGGTTTATTTTAGGGCTTGGAGGGGGGGAAGGATTATCAAGTGCACGTAGAAGTCTACTTGCCAGCACGGCAGACGGCTCTGCGAGATATGATCGATAAAAGTGGGAGACTTGAACGAGATTCTACTTACCATCGTCTTCAGGCAGCCCAGATTCCTGAGGTACATCGGTATCTCCACTACCTTCCTCCTCCTGTTCCGTAAGTGCAACCAGCCGTTCAACGTCCATAAACTCGTCTGAGCATGTTGAAGTTGACAAAGCAGGCGATCCTGGCTTTGATTCTGAGGCCTCTAAACGGTCTCGGGATGGAGGAGTAGACAAGGAGTCGTGTGCCGGGTCCGGGATCGCAGCTATTGCTGCAAATCGTTTCTCTGGCGTCTTGAGGGAACCGAAATAAACTCGAGTGGTATCCTGGTCCGATTCATCGCCTGAAGTGACAGAAGTAACGGGAGATCGGGGCTGTAGGGTATCCTGTGTAATCATAACGGTGTCCAGCATCCCCTGATTTCCAATGTTAGCAATAAACGCACAGAGTGCACAGAATGCTGTGCTTGGAACTCACGGGCTGACGTACACACAAAGCTTTGGCTCCTGCAGTGCACGATTATTCAGGCCGAATACAGAACGTAGTGTAATCGACGGCTGACAACTCAGTAATGATATCGTGGATTAGTAGCTTCTCAAGATGTACAAGAATCAACGCGGTTGGAACACGGTGCGGAGCTCACGTGATGTGTATATCATCGTCGGCCTTTGAATCAATTTTGAACTCTCTGAAGCCTGGATTGAAGATTCGGTGCTTGCTTGGAGCCTGAAGCTTGAAGCTTTGAAGTTTCAAGGGCCAAGGCCTACCATTTTCCAAGTCCGAATTCCCATACATACCCCCCAACAATGCACAGCAAGAACATGTGGTGACCAAGACATGGATGCGAAAGAAAGAGGAAAGCCTTGCATCCTGAGTGTGCTAGCGATGTCAGGACAACTGTCAAATTGAGACTTTTTTGAAGCGATCGTTATTCTTTCCTACACACACCAAATATCATCAGCACAGTAACCAGCTGATGAATATATTAAAGACACTAGAAATGTGCCAAATGATTTGGTTGATAGTATCATGGCAGTCAAGTATGCAAAGACTCAGAGATTGATGAGTCCCTGCCAAGGCCCAACAATCTGGCTGACGCTGAAGATAAGCACGGATCACGCCAACAAGACGGGTCAGATTCAGAATAGAGTAATTGTGATATTCAAAGTCTTCCACTGCAGCCCTTCGCCTCGGCGGACCACTTAGGCAAGAGCTCAAAGCCGAAATGAAATTGAATCAAGCTGAAGACATGCCACAGCCTGGCGGCTACTATGGCCAACTGCCATGTAGTGCGGAACACAGTTTGCCTCCGCTGCAAAAAATACAGATATCATGTCAATCAAGTTGAACACTACCCAAATTTGAGTGTTTGAGTCTCCGGGAAGTACGAAATTGAGCTCTGAGCTCTAGCCTAGTGTTGTTCTCTTTCGCTATTAGCTTGGATGGTGTTGAAACTTGCAAGTTGCTACCACAGTGCCAGCTGGGGATAGATAAACACGTGCTTTTACTAGTTTTTCCCAGAAACATCGGAATGTGTTACTCGCGTCCGCCGTCAGTATAAGCACTATGTAGGTGCTTTCGCATCGTAGCGCTGCCGAACATCTCAACTGCTTCGAACTGCAGAGCTCCCGCGCTCGGATCATTTCTTTAAACTCGTAGGCGTGGCCGTAGCTGCGCCTGCTTCTCCAAATACAACACCGAAACTCCCTTTCATCGCTTAAAATCCGGGAACCACACAGATTCCGCCACTGCTACCTTGACTGATACATTTCATGGGCTCTGTGGTCAGTCTATACGGACTAGGTATCATGGCAGCCTTCTTTTCTTTCGCTAGTAGCAAATACCCATCCTACAACACCACCGTTAACTTTCCTCCGAAACCAATAACCCTTACGATACGCAAAGACGGGGATGGGAATGATATAGAGAAGCGTTCCCTGCGAGATCTAGTTGAAATGAAAGTTACGAGTATTTTCAGGGATTTTCGACCATTGTGGTGGCTCCCCAAGTTCGTGTAATTTCAATACCCGAGACGATAGACAGCTAAAGATTCACGGCTCAGTGGGCACCTGCAAACCATTTACTGCGTCCTCGGTGACTTTTCTAAGCACGAGAAAGTATGGTATAATCGGTGCGCGGCCTTTAGACCCTTTTCTTTCCCCTTATCTTACCCGGAGGAAAATTAGGACGTACTTGCGACTAGCAGACGGTGGAACCCTGTATGCTTGACATCATTATTTTCGCTCTGGATGTTCTATTCATGTTCAATAGCGGTCTTGATTTTACTCCCGTCGATGAGAAGAGTAACCCGGCCCTCAAGGAGGACACTCCTATCATCGTCGTCCAACACGGATTGAGTGGAGGTGGGTCCCGATAGCTATTGAAAATTCTTTTCATTTTCACGCTGTGACGTCAAGGATCGTATGAATCGTATGTCCGAGCCATTCTCAGTCGAGCCATTCTGCCGAAGGAGAAAGGAGGGTTGGGCTACCGTGCAGTTGTAATTAACTTCCGAGGATGTACGTGCTCATTTCCGATGATGATTCCCTCTGACTCAATTCTGCGCAGGTGCTGGAGTGCCTATTACCAGCTCACGTTTCTACTCTGCTGGACATACGGACGATACGCGCTGCGCTTTGCTTTATATCGCTAGTAGATACCCAAAAGCTCCGTTGCTTGCGCTTGGATTTTCTCTCGGTGCAAACGTGATCACAAGATATCTGGGCGAAGAGAAAGAAAATGCTCGTTTTCATGCCGCATGTGCCTTGGCTTGTGTAAGCCCTTCTCCAAAGCTTGATCGTCGTCTACTGATCATGTAAATCTAGCCCTGGAATCTAGAAGACAATAATGACAGGTGGATATCGTTCTTGTCTTGATCAAGCTTCGCATAGGGTTTTCTGATTTGGGTCACGATAGATTGGTGAATTCATACCTTGGAAAACATATTTACTCCAAAGGAATGGGTGGCAATCTTCAAACCCTCCTCAAGCGTCACTACAAGGCAATATCAGCAGATCCAGATCACTACGTGTCCCAGGCCGCCACGAAAGCAGTTTCTCTCAAGAATCCGACCTTGGAGGAGTTCGACGAAGCTTTCACACGGATCGCAGGAGGTCCCCCTCCTGTTTTTCCCTTCTCATCTTCTCGCGAATACTATAGACATATGTCTACCCATATCATTCTTCGAGAAGTCCAGGTGCCGTTCCTTGCCATCAGTGCCGCTGACGATCCCGTCGTCCGCAGTGTACCCACAGATGGTGGAGGTAATCCACACGTGGTGATGGGACTCACCCCAGGAGGCGGGCATTTAGGTTGGTTCCAAGCTGGGGGTACAAGTAACGTAGATCGATGGACAACGCAACCAGGTTCTGGAGTGGTTAAGGTTAATGGGGGATGACGTTATCCAAGGATCAATGCCAAAAGGAAGCCGGATATTCATAGACGACGATGGCTGGCTGAGAGAAGAGGGGCGATCGCATCTAGGCTGTAAGGAATTGTCCGATGAAGGGATCATCGACGGGAGTGGCGGTGAGGCAGGAATTCTGCAGGGCCTGTAGAGCGACAGATTGGGTAGCCAAGACTACTAGATGGAAATTCCAATTGGAAACATAGTACTGTCGTGTCAATGGATTAATCGCTATCACTGAAAGTTACAGCTTCATGTTCTTCTTGATCTTCTTCTCTTGTTCTCTCGTACTGGCTGGCGTCGACAGAGACTGTACCCTCTTCCATCAAGCTCTCATCCTCCAGGTGCCTGTTCCGCTCGAACAATTGTCGCCCTGTCACAATATTCCCTCAAGCTCAGCTTCTCGTTGGAGCCGCAAGTACTAGATCCCTTACCCGTAAGTCTGGTTGCATACTTCTTGTGTTCCTCGCGTTCTTTGGGTGTCAAAGCCTTTAGTTTCTCGTCCTCTTCTAGAGCTTTCTTTTGGGACATCTCCTTATTGAACTTGTCCCTCCACGCATTGAAGGACTCCACTGTCACTGGCGTGCCACGTTTCCGGGCTTCCTCTGCCTGGGCAAATTCAATCGAGATGGCTCAATTCGGAAAAAGGACNCCCNGCGGCACACACCTCGAGTTCTAGACGTTCCTTCTCTCGTTCTTCTTTCTTAACCTTTTCAATNCGTGTTACAAGGAGTCTTGACAAGTGCTCCCGGAGGTGGGAAACCAGCGTAAAAGTCATGGCCATCCCGATATTTTCTTCACCCTTGAACGTATCACTTACTTGCTTTGAGGNTAGACGTACAGATACATACCACATTCCGTAGCTCTTGAATGAGCTCGCCAATTTCTTCATCTGTGAACTCCGTCTCAATTGGTTCCAGAGACAATTCGGGAACAGTCTGAGGGTAGTCGTCGGTATAATGCACTTTCAAAGTGATCCTAACTAGCTTATTTCTGCGATCAGGACGGTACGCAAGGGAAATANTGTGTGAAACGCACGAGGTTCTGAGCCATCTTCTACNTCTTCTGGTTCTGCCTCAATCTGAACATCGGTATCAGAAAGTTCTTTGTATGCCATATCTCAGTGCCGAAGTTCATAGCCGTAATTAAATCCGCGATACAAACTTGTAAGTTCAGTGGGATAGATGGCTTCTAGAACCTGANGAAATGTCAGCGCGATGTCGCGTACACAGTGCTGGACAGACCTCCAGTTCCTCTGCAAGAACGTCGGAGGCCATAACGAGGGAATGCAAAGGGAGATCATCTCGCTGTCAGATCCAAAATGAATGCACGTGACTTGNATCCAGTTTTCCGGAAGCGGCAAGCGCGTCGTCGGACGTCGTCAGCTTTGCTTTCGTGTTTTCACCTCGACAACGGCGCAGGTCACAGCGCACTTCAGTNAGGCCAATGTCGTCACTGAACATCNTTTCGCTCTCGCGCTGCGCGCTCCAACCGGCCCGATCAATCTGCCCTCCCGTCNCCGGTCTGCGCACAACCTTCCGTTACTCGATTGCTTCCCAGTCTCGCTCGCATTCCAACAAATCAATTCCTCCGATCCATAACNCCCACGCAAACAGNGAAGATGCTGCNACTACCTGGGGTGCAAGTTCCAAAAACTCCGTAAATCAAATCTTAACACAACCGCTGCTGAACCCATACTCAGGTGCGTAGTCCTTCCTACACCCGAGTTTCAGCTTCTAATGAATCCGTAAGGCCGCACGGTTCCGGTATCGAAAAGTCTTGGCGACTCCTTGAGAGTTCTTNATGGTATTCTTGCCCGGAACAAGGTCAAATTTGAGCTACGGGCGAACGAGAGACATGAAAAGAAGGGTGTCAAACGTCGAAGGCTCGCAAGCGAGCGTTGGAGGAACCAATTTGCAAATGAAGTACGTCAGCTTGGAGACCTGGCTATCTACTCAANTGTCTCATCTATGCACTCCGCTCTCTCAATAGGTCCGCAAAAATGTTCAACTGGTCATGAAGATGCGTGATCGCGGAGCATAGACCTTGCTACCCACAANGTTATGTACAGTTGTTCCTAACTCTAGATATGTTGTTGCATCGGAGGTCTTCACCCTAATAACNACCTTGTTCCAAAATTGACTCTAAAGATCAGCAAACGCGCCTTGGCCTCGTTTTTGCAGGGACCGCATGCCCACCTTTCATCTCTGGAGTTGAATAAGCGGCATCATTCAGATAGGAACACGATAATCCCTGAAAAGCATGCGTCACGAGTTTCACCTCGCGGATTTACCACCTGTGTTTCCTTTTGCTCAGAGATCGAACTCTGCAATAGAAGAAGGAGCCAAATATGTCATCGCCGAGCTTATTTTTGCTAGAGGGATTTCATATTTGTCTTCTGAGACGCCAGCTGTGTGTAGATTTTAACACTCATCAAATTACCTTAATTGATCGCAAGCTAGTATTCGGCACCTGTTCCAAGNATTCGAATCGTATGCACCGGAGGCTCCGTTGCAGTACCTAATNTGTTCCTTCTCATCAGGTAATACCACNTCCCAAGATCAATACGAAGGGCNTTTACACGAAGATGGGGTGCTGGCAGCCATCATCGTGCTTATTTAACAGGGTAGGGCAAAGAGCTGTGGAGGCGTGTGGCCAGGTATTTAATCCGTGTCCGCTTCCCCAGAATCATCAAGCCCTTTCCCCACATCTTACTTAACAGACAATTTCCTCGCCTCTACCAACCAAATTCAAAATGTGCCACAATGTACGCGCTCCCCCNANCTGGTGCCCTCCCCTCCTAANCTCACGCCNTTCCCTAGATCATNGACGGTCGCTACTACTCCGTCTGCCAGCACTTCGAGGGCATGTCGACTCGCACCCAAGACTGTCGAGATGCCAACTGCGTATTCAGCCGGGTTCACCCCCACCACACTAGTGGTTAGTCCATCAGCCAACATTTGTGCAGTACGACCGACTAACTAGACACACAGCTTGTCGATCAAGTTGCAAACGCCTNATGGACCTCCCAGTTCGTAATCCAATTCGGATTTCGAACACGGAGTGTTCAACATGCATGACCAACACGCGTGGCCTCGGCATAAACTGCCAGAGCCCTGCATAGACTGGCTCCCGGAACCCGACCCTTAAAATCCACTTTTTATGGCCCAACAGCCTGTGGCGCGCTTCCGACCAGCCACACTCTTTAATTATTCGTCGTGATCGATGAACTACCCTGTGTCCTTTGTCCTAGATGGGCAGCCTAGACGACTAGAAGCACAAAAAACCTGGTTTGATTTACCCGGGGAGTATACGCATAATCCTGTTTCAAATTTAACCAATAGATGATAGAGTGTACTTGATGTAATCCCTTGCCCTACGGGCCTCATGTGACGGAGAGGACGTGAAGTAGTCGAGTTTGATGCTATCTATTATTAGACACGAATTCATTATGAACTGTGTTCAATGATCACCTCCTTAGACGGAACTGTATCTTCCACTACCATGCACGACCTTTGTGGTAGGACACGAACAAACTCGGACACGGGCCTGTTAGCTCGTCGTGAAGGCAACGCGACACGAGTGAGGAACAAGGAAAACAAGCGATTACATGTGGCCACTAGCAACGGAGAATAACACCGTAATCCAAATAAGGCAACAAAAGATCCTTTGTCGCCCTTGTCCTTTCGGTGCATTGTAGCACTTCCACCACCCGAAGTGGTACATAATGAACAAATTTCGCTGCCGACCGCGACTCTCAAAATTTCTCCCACTTGCTGCGCACACTCTTCTGGACCAACATGCCTCGTCTCGGCCTTCTCGAGTATGTCAACACAACGACACTTCCTCGTATACGAGAGACTCCAGATATGCCAAGAATGCCACTTCCAGGTCACCGGAGTAACAAGAATCACTTGACTGTCCGGTCTGAGGAATGGCGACGTCTGGAACTCCTTTATCAGATCGACCCCACTGGTTTTGCTCATCAAGTTAACAATTGTGGGTGTAAAAGCAATCAGGTTTTCGATAACATTCTGACCTCACCGCAAACGCAAGGGGCGTCATTTAACATTCGAAACATACCTTTTCAGCATGCAGACGCCCAATCTGCTGAAAGGCTATCACTCGGCACCCGCAGGCGGGATGGCCTCTCTGATTATCTTGACCATCCGATGGATTCGATTGATCGGTGGGTTTGGCATGCTATACTTGGCTTTGAAGAAGCTCTAATTGGTCTTGCTAGACTCGCGGCATTTCTTGATATCCTGCCTCTGAGGACCGCCCAGAGGCTCATTCATATCCTTTTCCCTGATACACGACAATGGAGATTCAAACATCAAGACGAGCTCGATGTAGATCGCAAGATTTTCAACTATTTTTTGTGGACTAAAACACAGCGCGGGTCTCAGAACGCTCAAAACGCGCTTGTCATTGCTTACCAGCCTCCTTGGGTATTGGGACAAGTTGATTTTGAGGAATTCGTCAAATGTGGCTCGGTGAGCGTGTAGACCTCCGACAAAAGATCCCTCATTAAAGACTTAGAAGTTTCCGCCTCACATACCGCCTGGAAATGTTTACCCGACGGAGCTACATAGCAAACACAAAGTCTGGGCAAAAGTACAATTTATTCAATGCGCGCTTGGCCTCAGTTTCTCATTTTCTACTATTAGCTCTGGGACACGTGTGTCAAAAATAATACCAAGTGGTTTGTTATCACATCTTGGAATGTCTGGGCGTTTGGTTGCTTTTCCGATGGTGAGTTTCAAACTTTTATTATTCACTCTCGTGTCATTGCTGAACTCGCAATCAGGGTGGTGTTCAGCGGTGATTTCGGACATCTGGCATTTGGATGAACATACACCCAACGTCCTCGAGTGTTTGACTTACTGGATAGCCTCCGCTATGGGCCGTTCAGGTGCCTATCGGAAACCCAAGGTGGGTTACATCGGCTCGAGCAACCCTAGGCGTGTCAATATGTCCGCTCGGACGTGTGACGTTACCTACCAGGACGTCTCCATGTTTACCGCCCTCTCCATAATCCCAAATTGACTGATCAGCGACCATACGTAGGTCCCTGAGCCATTGAATGCCCTCCAAGCTGAAATCGAACTACCCATCACCCAGGCTGAAACCGTCACACCGGCCGTCTCAGAGTCAAATTGGAAGGGAAAGAGCCAAGGTAGATATAGTTTTCTTGATCGAGTAAGCTATCCGCTAATCCATCCAAGACGCAGCTACTTCAGCCCACCTACCAACGCTACCACCCTCTGTATCGCACCAAGGGATAGAGGATGACGAACCAATCCCACCCATCAAGAGGGACAAGCCAACGCCCAATGACTCTATTCTGGAATGGCGAGACTCAGTCATAGACATTGATGAAGATTCTAGCCACAGACAAGAGGAAATAACCGTTTTTGACCGGGAAATTCACGCGATGGACTTGCATGGCGAATGGTTGATCTGACTGTCGGAACTTTGGCGTAAAGCACTCAAGTCGTCGCTACTGGAGTATGGCCACCATGCGAGGAATTAGGAGTCCTAGTCTCAGTTGCCTCCTGGACCGTTACTTCGCTACTTGTTACTTGCGTCATCACGGAGAATGGAGCATACAACCTGCTTGTGAAGGAAGAAGCTGGAGGCGTGACCTAAGTGATAATGATGGTTAGATATCTTGCGCCCCGATAGTGGAACAACATACAGAGACTATACTCGAGATGTAAGGATAAAACTCCATGTCTTGCGCATTATAAAAATCAAGGATAATAGCAAGGACGACTGATACGAGATAAATGACAGCAAAAGCAACAAGAGGGCTGGACCGTACCTGCCACAGATACTAATTCGTTCTCTGTAAGCTGAAAATGTTCGATGGCAAACCTCGTTGCATCCGGGGACGGTGGTTTATGAGTCGGAGGAGTCGGCAAAGACATAGAGGGCGCAGTTGCAGATATGCGTGCATCCAGCGAAGGCGAGTTAGGTCCATCATGAATTCGTTGAGCGAGGACAAAGCAGGCTGCTGCAATGATTTTCGGCGGGAAAAAGACGCACAACGGCGTACGATAGCTAAATAGGAGCTGATTGGTTTTTTTTAGTACTGGAACAGGTATTGCTTACGAATCGTGTGCGATACTCCAAGCATACTCCTGCACGAGGTCGTCGGTCGACACGGCGTCAAAAATATCGACAAGGTAGGAGTGTGGATTCTCAACTACGAAATCAAAGCAAATGGCCTCCAAAAGAACTTCTTCCGTAAGAAGAATCGCCGCTTGACATTGCTCAACCTCCTAGAGAAGAACTCAGTCCATGGTGACCAAGCAGTGTTCAAAAAGTTCTACGTACTCTTCCGTCGGCAGGAATGTTGTTGACGTCTGTGCTATGAATCTTGGCCTGGCAAACCCTTGCTACGTCTCTCAGCTTTCTACCACATTCCTCCGTCTTTGTAGCAAGAAATATACAAGTAGCAGCGACGTCCTATTTGAAAGGATGGATTGACCGCTCAGGATATTGAGGTATAAGATACATACCTGACGATGAAAGTCACTCATTGAGTATCTCATATAGAAGCGATGGAACCATGTCGCTGCAGTGCACATAGCTGAAGTGGGGCTGCACGCTAATGTAAGACTCAAGGACGCGGTTTGCGTTTAGAACAGACAACTGACAGGGCTAAGGATGAACCCAGACGAAAGAGAAACTCGACGCCTCTGGCTCTATCATATAGTTCTCTCGGCCTTGGGGAGTCTGAAGGCGTGCATGCAAGAGCAGACAAGGGAAAATACCACTGAGAATTGTCTCCCATAGTGGAAGTCAAGAGCTCCACTACGCCTGCGAGTTGATCAGGGATTGTACCGATGACGTAAGTTTCCCTAATGTAGTAAGTCCTTTTGAAAGGGCTGTCTTCACAGACAGGCCCAGAATGGCGAATTTTTGCGACCGTAATTCTAAGTGCTACGGACACTATATTCGTATGACTCTTGGGTGCTTTATGGCCAAAATATTAGCTGGTTCTCTGCTTTGAGCCCTCAGAGGGAAAGTATATCCCCGCAGTGATCTGTCAGACAATCATACTACCCAGACCATTGATGCTGCCACAAGGGCAAGTAGATCTCACTCGAGGCCCCTCCAGTACGAGTACTTTCAAAATAGTCACAGGTCTTATTACCCTGGCGATATCCCGCCACTGTCTGTCCGTGCGATATACTTACTCGTGCTCCTGACGCAGATCCGTACGTGGACCTGGTGCGGATTGAAGATTCATAACGGCGGGCCCTTTAAATGCCGGTCAGGTCATTTCAAGCACTTCTTTCCCCGGCAGGTAGGTTCTTGCCGAAGATACCTAGTCGTGCCTTTCTTCGATCTGAGATGTCGCGCCTGTGCAGAACGAGCGCTATGGTATTTTATGACGGTCTCTGAGTGAATGGACCTTCTTCCTTAGACACCCAGCTAGACATATCTTCGGCTCCAACTTAAGCGAGTAAGGAATGTTAGTGCCTCTCTTAAGCCCCAACAGCTCTAGGCCTGGAATATTCTTTTATCCCTTTTTGTCAACGCGTGTCAAATGCATGCACAATTTGCAGTGATTTCGCACAATTATATTCCATCGCCCCTTGCCCTTGGCAATGCATCTGGGCCATCTGGTTCCAAGGCAGCGGGGCAACCTGGCCAGTGAATATAAAGAACTCCGGATATGCCCCCAGCTATGATGCTTGAAGCTACTCGGTTCAACGTGTCTGAATCATCAGCTGTGTGATTGCCAGTGCCATTCTCATTGGACAAACCGACATCTTCCCAAAATGAACAGGTACACCGGCCCCGCTTACACTTATACGGCCAAATTTCAGCGCCTCTTCTGGTTGTACTCCTATTCTTCCTCATCCTCCAGATGCTATTCCCATATTCCAAGACGCCTGTCCTCCACAGTTGACCAGTCACTACCTTGATCGATAAAAAAGGTCCAGACGGGTTATAGCGTATACTAGAGTCGCATAGGTGCCAGCAGAGCCAGCTATATTTGGCCTTCTAAAAAGCCATTATTTTTGCCCTCGGTTCGTCTCCGCTTGGCCATCCTCTGAGCCAGCTACTACATCCTCTCCACCACAGCCTTGTTCTCGCTCACTACCTCCTCCCACAGGCCATCTTTGAGCGCACCCGGGACAGGATCCTTGATGCGTCATATCTATCAAGATAAACGATTCAGCAGACCTCCTGCGCCATATCACGAGGCGGGGAAGGACGACTCACCAACTTGTTGCGGGAATTGGCGGCTAGGCGGAAACACAGTCGTGGTGAGCTCTGCTCGCTTTCTAATCCTAGAGGTACTCACTACTGCCAGCAGGTTGAGACGCAGTGCGACCCACAGTTTGGAGGGTGTTTCGAGCTGAACTTGCAATAACGATTCTCGCACTCGACCTATTAAACCTCAGAGACAGTCAAGCTGACTGATTTGAATAAGATACCAGCTCGTCGGGCTATTCAAGGTTCGGTATATCATTGTCCGGCGGCACGGGAATTGACCTCAACGTACTGCGGCTACAGAATGCCCACAATCAGGGTATCTATGCTTCACTCTAGTACTCAAGTCAACGGGCGTATTTTTCCTTTGGACGAGCATTTGCACTTACTGTCGCAAGCGGCACATCATTGGAAGCAGTCTTCTAGTGAGGTGCAGGAGTTTGAGAGGTCACACGCGAAGCGTAGAAAAGGGCTGCAGGATAGTCCACTCATAATTTCAGCTTTATACTACTGGAATTATGCTGGAAACTTGCATAGATGTAGCCGAATTCTGGGTGTCGAATACATATGAGATTAACCAGATCGGGCCGTAAGATTTCTTCGAGAAATTATATCGAGACTCACCATATGTTCACGACCAGGTGCCTTCTTGCCCCCACCAAATCAGTTGTCGGACCAGCGAGGGTTGATCTCACCTTTGTTCTGATGTCAGCTCCTTAGAGGCTCCTGTGAGCGAATTTCCTGCGTCCTGATGCGTCCTATACGGCCTAGTGCTCTCAAGTCGTATAATTCTCCACTTGACCCCAGGTTCGCTCTCGGCATCCATAATCGAGAAACGGAATCGAAGGGCTGGCATGTCGTCATAATTGTTTCGCTGACGATGCCGACATCACTGCTCAGACTAAGTAAGAAACCAACCTAGTAGAGTTTTGTTCCGCTGGAGCTCGAAGTGCGGTACTCCCCGGTCGAAAACGTTTTTCAAGTGGCTGCCATTGAATGGGACTTGGATCAACAAAATGCTCCTGATACTCAAGGTCAACATGAGATATTAATATTTTTACATGTGGAAGACTTTTCCATCAGTTGTACCTAATTAATGCCGTACAAGAACGTCAATCACAAGGTCAAGATTTAAGTGGCCATGATTATCGCCTATCAATAGCCTGCATCGTCAGGTTCGATGTTGGGTAGAATATTCACCCACTATATCACCTAGCAAAGAAACACACACTCATACATATTCTCAATCAGCGAACATCCCAACGAGGTATTGACTGACACCTTCGGGTGTTAGGCTGCCTACATCAGAAAATACCAGAGATATTAGGTCCGGTCTTGGTTTCAGGTCAGCGCTCTGGACTACTATTCAAGTGTGAGTGAAAGTACCTTGTATAGTCCACGTCAGGATTGCTCTGGCAGATGTGTTCTTGTGTAAATTTCGCGGGAGAACCCGCTAGAGAATCGTTGGATTTCTCCTGGTTCTCAGCTGCAGAACCTGAAGGATTGTTTGAGGGTTGATTCAACAGGTTTCCCGGATCACGTTCAAAGGTTTGTGTGAAGGAGAAAATCTTAGAGTTGTGGCTCGGCAGATCATATTGTGATAGAGGAAAGAGTCGATGGAATTTATAACTAGAATATTCAAGAGGTTGCGATCAATTTAGGCACCTTTTGTTTTCATGTCAAACACCCACCTCTCAGCCAGGGCATAGAATGGTTTGTTTGCGGCCTTCGCAATAATTGCAATCTGATTACTACCCACCGCGTTGACTAGCCCTCCGCTTTCCACCACTGCTTCCGAGCCAACCAAGACAAAATCGACTTTATCCATGACATAAGCCACCGCGGCGTCCAATATCACAGAGCATGGAATACCAGCGGCAGTTAATGCCTCGGCAGTTTTTATTCTGAGTAAAATTATTAATGTCTGGTCTGAGAGACCCGAAAGTACGCACCCAAGCCCACGAGGTCGAGCTTCTGTCACAAAAACTGTGCAAAAAGATGCGATAAGGAGACGAATAAGCCACCATCATGCAAACCTACCGGATATTCTTTTGCGCTTATGGGCTAGAAGCAAGGTTTGCATGACCACCCTGGAGTAGGAGTGCGTCAAGATCTATGATTGCGATTCAATGAGGTCCATCCGCCAGATGCTAAGAAACGATACCCACGACAGAGCCATCCTTAATAAACCCGACTGCCAGGTCAGCTATCTTCTGGCGGTAGGTCAACGCTTCCTTTGCATATTGTTGCCCTTGGCGTATAAGCTCTCTTTTGAGGTCAGAAAAATTCTGCTTAGCCTATGAGATCCCAAATCCAGAAGGGATCGATTGGTTTGAGAGAACGCACGGCAGAGTCGTGTGGGAACAAAGTCACAAAGGCGATGAATAGCTCGCAGCCAGCGTTAGGGCTAATGGGATTGGGGGCCTGTCGTTTCAGCACCTCAGCCCCCTCGTTGAGGGCTTTCACCAGCTCAAACATAGTGCCAGCTGATATGAAATGAGAAGAATGCTCCGTTTATAAGAGTTGTCGTTCACCATTAGAGTTTTCAATAACTTCCGTGAGGGTTAGGATCGCTGCGAGAGGAGGGGACATCTACCAAGTAATCAGATAACGAGGAATGCCGTTTCATTAAAATCAACGCACCTGGTCATCTTGAAGAATGCGCTGAAATGTGGCATAGATGTCGAATTTGACGACATCCTCACCGCCTGACTTTTGAGAAGGTGCGATCGGATGGTATAGAGTCATAGAGGTCGTTATGGTCCTGGGGTTCTAGCTAATGTTACAGGGCGATGACGCATCATGATAACTAACTACTCACAGCGCTAGCTCAGTCAGAGGAATATTCTAAGGAAGTATTGTAATTTTGTCCGAAGTTGTTTGACGGGCGATAGATGATTGAGTCATCCTTCGCTCGCGGATGTAAACGACAATCATCGCATTGACGCTGGCGTGACATCTAGTCTGTCACAAACATTTT
>JANIEX010000165.1:0-51770 GCA_027627405.1 Leucocoprinus birnbaumii | reverse complement strand
ATAATGCAGGCGTAGGTTTCTTCTGCTCTGCGATGAAGCTCATGCTACGCCCAGAGTGGCGTCTCTGGCCGCTCTCCTCTTTCCTCGGCCTCATCGACCTCAAGACTGGCGTCACAATCGCCCTCCTTTTTGCACTTCTCAACAAGGTCGCCGGCGTTTATGGCCTTATTGCTGTCCTTACTGGCGCAGGCGGCTCATTTGCCCAGCTCAGTCTTTACATCTATTCAGTTGTCGCCCTCGTCGCCCTTACCTGGGGTCTACGAGCAGTAAAAGACGTTCGTCCACTTTCTTGTGCTTTTCATCGGTTTTCTCACCTGTGGGATTTTCAGGAGGACCCCAAGCAGACATTATACTTCGCGCACCTTTTTGCCGCAGACCACGTTCTTTCGACAGCCTGGACCGTCTTCTTCACTCTCGCCTGGTGGATATGGACACCACACGATGGCAGACGTCAGGCAAATTCAGCAGCACAGGAGGCTATAAAGAAAACTGCCAACATCACCAGCCATCTCACCGAAGAAGAACGTGAGGCCGCAGCAATGGCTATCTGGAACCACGAAAAGGGAACTGCTGCCTTCGTGATCGCTATTTCCTGGCTTTTCAAGGTATTTTCCTTAAATCAACGAAGTTCAATATATCGATTCTACTTGACATTTTAGTTATACTTCGCTCTCCTCATTTATTCCTATGCAACACACCTCCGCAAAGGATCATACCGCTCCCTCCCCTTCTCCCGTTCCTCCAACTACTCCTCCCTTCCCTCGAACCCAAATGCCCTCGGCAATTCATATGAGTCAGCTCTCGACCTAGCAGATGAAGAGTCTGCTGGCGACTTTTACCACGTCCCGCTTAGGACTACCCATACCTCTCTGACGACTTCGCATTCCAACGCGACCAACACAACATCATCTTCAGTTGCTCCGGGCCGCGGCCATAGACGCACTACGTCCGCCTCTTCTAACGCTACAGCTACGCAGCATAAGCCGAACGGCTCCCTGTCTTCATTTGCCGACTTCGTCAGCGCGCCGGGCCGACATCCGCGAAGACCGAAAAATAGCCTTGGCGCGTTAGCGAGTGCTGGGAATGTTGCGGGGGCGAGGGATAGAGGAATGGATATTGAGGAAGAGGTTTTGTTTGACGAAGATGAGATGACATATGTCTCTGGTTCGTCTCGCACTCATTCGAAGATGGGCACGGAAGGGAGCAGCACAGCTGCCAGTACCGACGAGGAGCGGGGTAAACATGGAAGTGACTAGAGCTTCATAGAGCTTCATAGTACGATGACCATTCAATTACTCTGACAACATACCACTCGTTCCCTTCTTTGCTTGCTTGAGCCACTTTTGGTTGTTTTCTTACCCTCACCTAATTGCATATACCTGTTTGAAACGCCCTTGTTCTCTCCTTGCGTTGACTCGTCTTATTTATTGTGATTTGGCAGGACATTTGGAATGCATCTGTATCCAACCATCATCTACTCAACAAAACTGTGGTTAGTTCTGTAACATATTTCTATTTCTTCGCGCGGCCTCAATCTAATGTTCAATATGCGGTTGAGTCTGGTTGAGTACTAAAAACACCTCTAGTCACGAAGACATCCTTGCCTAAGCGCTAAAGCTCCTCAGATGGGTGCTGACGAAATGCATGACGTTGCCATCGGTCCGCAAACACCTTGAAATGGAAATAAGGTACAGTTCGTTCTCAGCGGATTTGCTAGTCATGGAAGTAATTTGATTACAGATTATTGTAAGAGAGGCAGAGAAACAACCGTAATTACTCGCTCGGAATTTAATCTAAAACAACTAGATAAAGTTTCTTTGGGCTTGCGATTTCCAGCAATGTTCGGCAAACTGAGCTTCCGGCCGTCGTCGCCCCTTTTCGGTCTCCGTGACCTGGTTTTGATCCATCTGGACTTCCTCCATGTGCCTGTCTAGGTCTACATCACCCACAATGGTGTTTGTCCCAGAAACTGATTCGCCAACGCCTTCGACATCGGCGTCAATCCTGCCCTCCACTTTCACTTCCTGATCATCACTCTTCTCGTCGATGCCACCGTCAACGTCATGAGGACTTCTGTCAACATTGATATCATCTGTCGTCGAGTGGACAGACTTGACAGATTCGGCTCCGATGGTAGTCGTGCGTGCTCCGAAGCTGGGAGATACTGAAGTGGCACAGTCAACGTCAGTTGATTCAAGGTCAGCGCCACCTGCTGCCGCCATTTGTCGACGTTTGCGTGCACGAGGGTTAAGGATGAGAGCGGCGAAAATAATAACGGAGTCCATGACCTATACAAGGATAGATAAAAGGCAAGTTAGCAAGAATGAATATGGAGGTGCTCCGCAAACAAAACCGGTACATTTAGCACCTGGAATGGATAAATTACTTACCGTGACTGCCGTATAGCTAGCTGCGGCAAGCCCGTTAAACTCGCTCGAGAACGCCAAAGAAAGGTCGTTCAGTACACCTCCAAGCATATCAATGCAGATAAAAGTATAGGATATCCCCTTGACCTCACGAAGCCGATAGATCTCCCAATATTGAGGCAATAGACCTGACGCAATGAGTACAACTGACAGGATCCCATAGAGCTGCACAGGTGCCGTAACCCCGCGTTGATAGGCGGGCCGGGAGACGAAAACTAACATGACTTCTATGGCGCCAACAAACACCATCACCCCGACAACAGTGCAAAAGGACATGCGTTTTTTGTTTTGGCGGGTCGGATCATAGTACAGGCACTGTTGGGAATTGGATTGGCCCATCAGCCGACGTCACAAATTGGGTTGTTGGAGAAGCATCTGGCAACTTCGAATCGGCTTACCTGACCCCACGAGACAAGAGCTAAGAAACCAAAGAGCTGCGGTTGAATCTTGAGTGGTATATTGAAATCTTGCAAGATGGCGTAGACACCCAAAAAAGCTGATGAGATGCCCCAAATTAGCCTGAGAGTTATAAATTTAGAATCAGTCCATCGGTTGTATCCAACAAGAAACGGACATTAGCCATGGAGAGAGGCCTGCGGTTGACTTGTCTTTGTAGTTTTTCCAGACTTGGGGTATGAGTTGCCCTGCCCAGCAAATGGTGCCTTCGAGCAAGAGATTTATCAGATAACTTCTAGCTGAATGGAGGCTGATTTTTATCACTGACCCATGGTACCAAGCACATTCTCAGCAACAGGATTAGGACTCATAATAAGCTGAGCTTTGTTGACAAATCAATGCTCTGGCTTATGATTAACAGTGGGGAGGCTGAAGCAGTGCTGGGGTATAATTCAGCGGTAGAGGCGCGGTCGAGGCGTGATATGAGTCGGACTAGTAGCAGAACCTCCACGTGGATCACCAAGCGACCTTTTGCAAAAATCCCCAATCGTACGAGACGGTTGTAGAGCCCCTGGAACATATCAAACTAGGACGCCAAAGCGATGGGCTGGGTAGGAGTAGAATGGACATGCCTGGTCGGGAGTACCTCAAACCAAGATACAAAAGAAAGGAAGACAAGTGACCGTCAACTGTGGATGAGCAGAGGGAAGGGGACAACTTGGACAAGCACGAAAAAAAACATCTGAGATTTATGGGGTCCTGGTCGGAGTAGAGTTGTACCCCGCTGCTTCCGATCGGCATTGGTTCCTGAATAGGGGACTCCCGACGCGAGCCGATGTTGTGACTCCTCTAGTTATGGCTAGTACATAATCATTAGTCCTTTTCAGCCCATCATCACCACCCTTTTTTTCGCATATAGCCACAAACCTACTGGACAACAAGGTTTTCACTTACGTCTTTCGCTTGGAGGGTTTGACCAGTGATGCCTGAGAGTGACTTTAATGACAGCACGCGTCGCTTAGGTGAGTTTTGAGCACCTTTTAGATGCTTAAAATCGTCGATGCGAGTATACTCAAGAGTCAAATATCTGCGCCGGGTGAGTACCTTCTAAGTAGCTGCTCAGGCTCGGAACAGTCTGATTTCGGCTTGTCAAGCGCCGGTCCATACGAACCACAAGACCCACCATAACGTGATCTTCTAAAAAATGGAATCTCGACTTGGTCCGCCCGGTTGTGACATCGCTCTTATTTTACTGCCCGTTTTCTCGAGTTCATTACCTCGTAAGGTTTTCTCCCTTTTCCCCAACCTCCTGGTCATACTCCCTTTTGAGGATTTGTTTTTTAACTTCCGAAGAATGGTTAGTGATTTGTGGCGCGATTAACATAATTGATGGCCCTTACTATGCGTGCCTCAAGTTGATGACATAACGACTCCGCGAAGACTTGGTGGTCCAAATTTACTCAAAAGGATTCCCAAAGCTTGAGGCTGGTCGCACAACTCAAGAGATAAATGCCATCGGAAGCAACAACAAGTTGTCACTATACGTACAGGAATTGCAATCGAAATCCGGAATTGTCATTAAGCTCCTGAATTCAATCGTGAAGGAAGTCACACAGCAAGTTTGCTACACTCGTCATCGTGGAACTCCCGAAGCTCGATGCTAACTCTGACGCTTTCAAATACCTTTCACGCAATCAAAGTATCATCGGCAACCTCACGGCTCTCTACGTTTTTAACCCTAGTGGCTAGCCCGATGCCCCTTGATTGGAGAAAGGCACGAGAGTAGGAAGAGACTTGAAGAGTGATTCCGGATAACACGGAAGACTAAAGTCTTGAGCAGTAAGTGTGCCAGGACCCAAGCTAGAGTTACGTCAACTTGGGTCTACCCCGCAACCAACAAGCCCGCAATATTCCCATTTTACTAACTCAGTCGTCATTCACCACTTTGCCTAGAATAGTGCCCAAAGCCGTATCAAGAACAATGCAGGTAAAATACAGGAACGCCGTCACACCAATTAGAGCCAACACTATAGTGTGCTGATAGATTGCCACAATCAATGTCGCAAAAAATCAGGGATCCAGTTAGATTGGACTCATTGATCTACCCACAGGACGGGGAAAACTGTATGTCGAAGACCAATGAAATACTACCAACGGCCCAAACCTATCCCATATTGTCAAGATTTCGAGTAATCTGCACTTCTACATGTGGATAATAGATCAACAGCCTCCAGGCCCAACGTGCACCATGAGAGAAAAAGAAGGCAAAAGCCGGTCTATGATGAACGCCCGAGTATTGAGACGAAACCAGAAAATTTGCGAAGAAAGTAAACACCAAGTGCATCCCAAGAATGTCACCGAAATTTGAACCCATTCCGATTATTTACGACAAGGCAGAGTCATCAACTTGAAGCACACACTCCGCAAGGGCACAGGCGGAACAAATGCCGGAGCGCAAGGAAGAAAGGATAAAGCGAATTTTTTGGCCAAGAGCTATCATGCAAGGACTCCATGAGGGATTACTGACGATGATATCCACGCGCCAGAATTAGAAGCAGGATTCTACTTCGCACATTGAGAAGGATCCTGAAAAACCCTGAAAGACCTGAAAGAGGTTCAACTGAAGCGTGTTTATGCCTTTGAGACCTCATTGCAATCAGACACACCTGTTCCTGGGTCTTCAGTGGGGCAATAAAGGCTTATGAATCAATCCTACCTAGAGTTAAGGTAGATTGCGTGTATGGAACTAGTAGAGAAATCTCTCCAGCAGACCTACCCTATTTCATCTCATTAATTGCAGTCCTCTTCTGGTAGACTCAATCAACTTACAAAGGCAGCCTTCGCAAAGAAGCTGAATGTCTTCCATGCCCAGCTAGCACTGCTAGTTATGGTGTATAACACGAGTGGTGTAACAGCCAGAAAGCCAGACAATGTTTAACACAAGCAACCAAGAATGAGTAGGAACTGGAACATGCAAAGTAGAAGTTGAGCTGCTTACTGGATTTGTGATATTTCCAGAGAGAAAAAAGTTCAAACAGTGACAGCACCACTGGAAGACATTGCCAATAATACTTAGCTCTCGGGCCGAGCAAGATTTCGCCCATGCCGACAGACAAAGGACGCATCATGTCAAGCCAGAGGCTGTGTATTCAGATGGATGTGAAGATACCCAGCCAGTGAGCTGTGCATAAGTACGTGGCTAATGTCACTGTTAGTACGTTAGCTATAAAAGCTCAAATTGAGGCCCACTATCAAGCGTAAATAGAAGGGCTTCATAGAATGAGGATGAACAAACCAGTGGCAGCATCGATGTCGAGGAAGATGACGACCAGAGACCAGTCAATAGGTCGCGACGGAGAGGACAGTGCGGGAAGACCACTGCTTGATTATCAGTGCAATATCCATTGCCTAATCCATCCCAGCCCACTTGCTCCAGCCCTTTGAAAGTAGAAGCCAATATAACGGCACCCGGATCAACTGAGCAATAGGACATACTTTGAAATGTAATTTCGGAGCAGGTGAAAGGCGGAGTCCTACACTGTCCAGCGACACGCTGCCCGTGCATAAAGCATTTCCCCGGGAGGAGCCTCCCAAAAGGAATTCTAGCCATACCTGAGGATTAACGTGGATTAATCGCAAAGGTTGTAACGCTCCGCAAAAAAAAAAGAAAAAAAAAGTAATTTCGGAGCAGGCTTTTGCGAATCTTGAAGCGATCCGCAACTTTGGTTTTAATAGAACCGTTGAAGCGCCCAAAGTAGACCCTTCGGAAGATGACACTCCAGATATATACGATACTGAAATCCCAAGAGATGAATTCTTAGCACAAGAGGTACTACCCCGATTCCCAACTGACATGCTGCGCCACTTATTGTGAGTGCCATAATCTATGGGAGCGTCAATGGTAAAGCAAAACTAGTTTCAAGGCTATGGATGGCCTACAAGGCATGCCAACTTTGATGTCCATGACCGTAGGAGGATGGGGGAACTTACACGATTTGTTGACAACGTCACATCCTTTTTATAATCTTGAAAAAGAGCGTCGATCCCCTTCCTCATCAGGGATCAAGGTTTGATCACATGGGTTGAGCGAGTTCAAGGCGAGGGGTGGGTTTGCGCTCCTAGTCGCCCCTTCTTCTATGTAGTTCATGAAACCGCGTTCATACACTTGACCGCCACGAGTAACAGGTTATGATAGTGATGACGTAGTCATAACAAGGTGTGAACCCAACGCCAAGACCCTCGCCGAGGCATAATTTGGGGAAAAATGAAGCCAACAGGGTGTGTTGCGAAGTATCCGAGCCGCTGGTCACTTCCGGTTTTCAAGAATTCATCGATGACGACCACGAGCGACCATGTAGAGGGCGATCAGAATTCCAACATCACAACTACGGCACTGCGCAGAGCGTGAGATCTTGATAGGGTTGTTAATCATGCGCGTCTGTAGTGAGCACGTTTACGGCCGGATGGGTTGATGGGTAGCGAGAATTCCGAATTCAGCAAAGCCTAATGATATTCCACAATCACTGGGAGAACATGGAAATAAAGAGAAAGGCTTCCCCGAGTCTGCTACAGAGAATTCAAAGACAGCAAAAGTACACACGGAAGAGTTGGGAGTGAAATGATGGACAACAATAGCTAGATAGACTTCATCCTCTGAGACTACGGATGGTGCTACCGTAGTAAAAGGCGGCACTGGCGGATGAGACGGCGAGAACAGCGGGAACTGGTCCTTTAGCGACTCGAGGTAGCGAGGACAGGAGGAGAAGAGCGGAGGCACCTGATCGGCGCGAAAGGTGAACCAAAAGAAGAGCGATTCCCGTAAGAAATGGTTCAGTCTCCTCATTGATAGGTAAGGGACTCACCGAGGGCACCCTCCAAACCATTTGGTGCGCCCTTGCGAATGGCGTCAGCACTCCAGAGGTAGAGCATTCCAACGCTGGGGATTGGTTATAATCATGAGCATCCTGGCGTCTATACTGAGCTGAAGCTCAAAACCTTACCCGATACCAGCGACCAGCGATGGTATTGACCTAGTTCTGGCGAAACCGGTCACACCGCCAACAATGCAGAGACCACCCATAGTATATGCGGGGTAAGCAGACTGACAGGGGCCTGTAATCAGTAAACTACTACTAGACGGATATCAAGATAGAGCAACGCACCATTTCGAATACAACAGGGGGACGAGAAGATGGATGGAAGGACTTGAAGGGGTGACCGACGTGTGGGGGAAGGTGAGTTACTTGTATGGGACTGGGAGCCGGAGTTCCCCACACGTCGCCCCACACTGGACATCTCCGGCGCTTCTCTTAAAGTCCACGTGGGAAATCAGCGGCACTGGACCTGACAGTGAACAACTTCGTCTGTTGGATGATGTTCGTCGAACGTAGAAGTCGCGGGGTCATAGTAGGGATCACGATAGAATGCAGTATTGAGCGAGCACTAGTTTTTCTGCTGTACCAGTTATGATTATTCAGGCCAAAATCGCCTTCTCAGCTCGCGATGATCTCAACGAGGTGATTTCAAAAATAACATGGATTCGGGCTGAGTCGGAAAAAACGCGTTTGTCTGGATAGTCCATCGAGACCCGACAACATGATGACGGAAGAGAGCTTTTGCGGGTCCGGACCAACATTATGTGAGGCTCACTAGATATTCATGGAACAAGGCAGGCCGTATCAACGCGTAAACCTTTGGAATGTGGACAGAGTACCAGGATCGAAATAAACGCGATCTGCTATTCATTACAACACATACAGATAAACATATATACACTTTATAATCTTGGCCACGAACGCTAAGAAGAGTTTGTTTCGCATGGCTAGGCTTGTGGTATATTTCATCTAGAAAGAGCCACCAGCAGAACCAGACCAAACTGAGCCGCCAGGGGCGACGTACTGGTTGGCATCCCGCTCGTAAATGTTGAAAACGATACCTTGGGTGCTCGGAGAATAAGCACCAGGCCAACGGGTGCCACCAGGGAGGCTCTGACTACCGCCTGAGGTGACGGTGATCTGGACACAGGACATATAGTTCTGAGCACCACGAGCAGGGTTACTTGCGTAAGCAACATCAGCTTCATGCAATGCGATGATTTCAGCTGGAAAGTGTGGGGGGGGAGGGTTATATGAGATAAAGGTACTTTTATTTCCCAGGTTTTCGTCACTCACCGCGAAGGAGGTAATCGCCTGCGGGAATTTGAGGAATTACGACGCTGTGTTTACCCCGAGCAGCAATGAGCTTATCAACGCCCCATTTACCATTGCTATATCCGTCAGAGAAGAGCTTGGTCCAGTTATCGCCAGAAGCAGGCGCTATCCAGACCTGCACAGGACCATGATGAGAGGCAGCAATGATATCGTCACCGCGACTGTATGATGTCCAAGTTCGATGAGGATGCGTCCGAGATCTTCTGAGAAGATCAACTTACCTGTCATGATACCACTCGAATGTAAGCTTGTCGCCAGATTTGACAGAGACCCGGCGAGAAACAGGGCTATTGTTGACGTTGCAGGTCATGGCGCTGGAGTTCAGGTCCTTGACAGGGTTGTTGGTAGGCGGAGAGCGAATCTGTTGAAAACCAAAGAAGCTAGTAAAATAGTTGAAGAGACCGTGGGTATAGATAACGGACATATTGGCTCCTGCCGTCGCCTTGGTCAACGCCATTCACCCAGACGCCCCACACTCTGGTGTGAGCAAGGGCAGAGGAGACCCAAAGAGCAGCTGTAAGGATGGCTAGCTTCATGGCCGCTGAAGAAGGAGGGTGTTAGGTGACGCTGAGGCATATCCCTGTTCGAAATCGGTATTTAAATGCTTTCCATAAGAATTCCGTGAGCACCAGGGGAAGATAGCGGGGTCCTTTTTACACTGTGATTAATTTTCATCAATCGAGCAAGATACTCGGTATGTGTGCTTTTCCATGAGAACAGACTCAATTGCCCGAGGAATTGGCTGAATTTACCATATCTTGAGAACCGGCCATGCCTTCCCCAGAGTCGCCACTAGCAGATATGGCCACTGGATTAATGAAGGAAGCACGAGCCTGTGTTTGAAGCATTTATGCCAAGAAAACAAGCTGTCATACTGAGGTGAGAGGTTTAAGCGCATATATTCCTGGAGCCGATATCGTTGCGTTGATTCCACCTATTCAGAGGCCGTGATATTGACTAGTTAGCCGTGAGATGGACCGGACATCAAGGTCTCTACCTAGTAGTAGGAGTAGTTACTGCACTGTTGAACGAGAGTACTAGGCCCGATGTACGAGGGATATCGCCTTATTTGGTGCAGATCACAGGATCGCAGGTCACTTCTTTCGAATCCTCTGCTAGAGAAATGCAATTGAATGACTTGGCATAAAAGGCTCCGAGCCTAATTGAGTCACGACTGCCTTGAAAGTGTCGCCATTGATGATTTCATGTTTCTTTCCTCGCGAGATTGCAAGAACACCAAGCCTTAGGGTGAGTGGTATCTACAGTACTAGTATATTTATCCGTATATGTGCCAAGTTACGGGGGAAAACATCTTCATATCTTCAATTGAGGCCAGAATATACTCTAGTTCGTCGTGGCAAGCCGTCTGATCAGAATAAGGTCCAGGATTTCACCTGCTTACGTGCCCCGAGTGAATGTATCACACCACGGTATATCCAATACACTGTGCACTTGAGCGATACTCATCCCGAGAAGTTGAACCGAGGCGAGTGGGAAGTGCAGATGGAGAAAGACAACATGTAATAGCGCTGCCCTCGTTTCTTTAAGCCATTGCCGGTGATTGCCGAATAGCAGTGTGGTCAAGCATACTCAGGCGGCGACATCTCAAACACTCAATTTTTGGCGTGAGCGAAGTTCAAGTTCTTACGGTTTTCAAATCGTTGAACAATACAACTTGTCTGCAAGCTATGGCAGTACGCTGCAGCCACGATGTCCAGATTCGTGGAATCAGGTAAACAAGTACTAGGCATCTGACATCTGATCCCAAAGCTTCGATGTGTTCTAGGCGCTGGGCGTATACACTACTAAGAAATACATGAGCCACCAGTTTGAAAACTTCAGCATACAACCACATCTATTCAGATTTTCGGCTTAAACGGAACCAATAAAACCACCAGTAGAACCAGACCAAACGGGTCCACCAGGTGCAACGTACTCAGTAGGGTCTCTGTTGTAAATATCAAAGACAATTCCAGGGGTGTCATCAGTATATGAGCCAGGCCAACTGGTGCCACCAGGGAGGTCCTGGTTACCACCCGAGGCAATAGTAATCTGAGTGCAAGACATGTAATGCTGAGCACCATGGATCGGGTCTTCAGTGTAAGAGACCCAGGCCTCGTGGAGAGCGACAATCTCAGCTTTAATGCATGAGTTACTCTGAAGATGTGAGTTGTCTAGGAACTCACCGCGAAGAAGGTAGTCGCCGGCGGGTATTTGAGGGATTGCGATGGTATGTTTACCGCCAGCAGCAATGAGTTTGTCAACGCCCCAGCTTCCGTCACTATAGCCGTCAGAGAAAAGCTTAGTCCAGTTGTCACCAGATGCGGGTGCTATCCAGACTTGAACAGGACCAAGATGAGAGGGATGAATAATATCATCACCGCGTCTAGGTGTAGTGTTAGCTTAAAAATCGCTCGAGGAGAAAATCAATTCACTTGTCGTGGTACCACTCAAACGTGAATTGATCACCGGCATTGACAGTAACGCGACGAGGGACAGGAATGTTTTTGACATTACAAGTCATAGCTGGGAGGGTCAAGTCCTTGACGGGATCATTATTTGGGGGAGACCGAATCTTTCGATGAATAAATGCGGTCAGTCCAGGATATTAGTTCCGAAGATGCGAAAATGACAAACATATTGATTCTGGCCATCGCCTTGATCAACACCATTGACCCAAACACCCCACACCGTAGTGTGAGCATACGCACAGGATACGAAGAAAGAAGAGACGATCGCAAGGCTGGCTAATTTCATGCTTAACTAGGGAATGCCTTTGGTAGGTACATGCCTGGTTACAGGGAGTCGATATTTGAACCCTCTCTGGAAAAAGCAATTATCAGTCCACGGGGGACGGCCATCTGTTCCCCACCATTCGAACCATCTCGCCGAAGGAGCCGACTTCTTCATACTTCGAGCTCTCCAAATAAAGTAATCTGACTTCCTGAGAAACTGCTGACCTAGAAAACGGCTGACCGAGAAAATGGCTGAACTTACTGAACATCCAGACTCATCATAACTTGTTGTTCAACGTTCAACAGTGGATAAAAGGTGGCGGAATGATGCAAGAAACGGTCAATTGTGCGCCAAGAAATTCGAAGCTCAACAAGGTAGCATGCTAAATCAGGTGTTCCAGTTCAAGTATCCCAACAGCCGACAACTCAGCGTCGAGATAATGTTTCGGCAGAAATGACACAATTAGAAGCTAATTCATATCATGACTGAATAGCGTGATCTAACTGATCAAATCACGTTAATACCAGAGAGTAAGGCCAGGTAAGCGAGATTTACGACCTTAAGCACCTCTACTCCTTTTTCTCCGCCTCGCATCACTATCTGCCTCTCTCTCTGCTCCATCGGATTGTACTCGTTCATTCTCCATGTTCACGACGCGCTGGACAACCGAGTCCCACATCGCATCATTAATGCCTTTTGCTTTACCAAGTTGTTCTCTGAGCTGGGTGATCTCGGCTTCAAGCTCGTTGATGCGATTTTTCGCTGTCGTTGATTCAACGCCAGACATTGGAGCAGCTCCATTTTGACTCGATGAAGGCGCCACGAAAAATGCATAATCTCGGAGGAATTCTGCTTGGCTGTATTCCGTGGAATCGTCTTGGTAAGGCTGAAGTAGACACGATGAGTCCTGTATCCTCTTGGTAGAAGCTAGAAGTAACCCACGTTACGCTTTGCGCGCAAGAGCATGTGCACTTCATGCGCCTCGCGTGATTTCGCGTCCTTCATCCTTTGAAAAGGCTGAACTGATCTGGCGGGTAGCGCATCCTTGGCGTCAGACAGACTACCGACTTTGAGGTCCAAGGAAAGGTGGCCAATGAGATCGGGAGGCTTGAGAAGACTGCTGAGATATGTTATCGAGAAGCCTTTGTGCGCCGATATAGTTCGGATTAATTGGTGGGATGGAAGATCATAAAGATGTATCATGCCGCTCATGGTACCGACAAGGAGGAACGTTGATGTGAACGATATCGCCATTGCTGAGATTGTTTCTCTAATTTCCGGTGAGAAGCAAATGAGACGAGGGAGATGAGACGAGGGAGATGAGCCAACCCACCCAACCTGGATCGGCCTCCTTGTCTGGGTGCCGTCGTCTTCTTCGCCAAATCGAATAATGTCGCTCGTTCCTCCTCCACCAACAGCTTCATGAATGAGGTCACCAGCATTGTTTTTACGTTGACGGAACAGATTCACGCGATGTATCGAACCGTCTTGGGATGCAGCAAAGAACACCCTTTCAGTGACATCCCATGCCAGATGAGATATGACATGAGGAAACTGGAAGGTGGTCAAAAGTGTACCAGTTGACAGATCCCAGAGCTAGGTGAATTTACTCAATCTCCGCCGGCCAGGAAAGTGAGTGGTGAAAAATACCTTAACAGAATGGTCGACTGATGCTGTCAACAAACGGCAGGTCAACGAGGCGCCGACGCCACATTTTATGTCTGTAATGGGCAGTGTGTGGTCGGATAAAGTATAATGTGGTGTTGGAAGATCGCTCTGCTCATCGTCATCTAGGAGCCTGCGTCGATTGTTTAGTATGATATTTCAACATGGAGGATCGCATATGTACCTTGCGACAAGCCAGACATTTACAGCGGAGTCTTCGCTTCCTGAAACGAGGCAAGTACCATCATTCGTAAATTTGAGAACATTGATTCTTCGATAGTGGGCGTCCCAGGAATTGAAGAGGATGCCTGAAGATATCTATGGAAAGTGAGTGGATATGCTCAGACTCAGACGAGTTCATATCACACTAACCTCCCAAAGATATATTCTCCCTTGACTGGTTCCTCCTGCACAATACAGTCCTTTGTGATCAACGGTTATGCACGTCAGCTTCTCTGGAAGGACAATTTTGAGTGCAATTTGATCCTAAAACTAATCTGGTATGTTGATGGGTCGAGTCAGGTAAATCAAAACCTACTTTTTGGAAGTTATAAACATTGAGAATAGACTTATCCGGCTGAGCGGCAAGGATGAACCCCCCTTGGCTGTTGGTCGACTCGAAAACGGCGGTACAGTGGTTTCCAGCACTGGTCTGCTTGAAGGACGCCAGGTTCGTCGTGTTTTGGATGTCATGCAGAACCACAGAGCCTGCGCCTGACTCAGAGGTGGTAGGGGCTGTTGAGCATAGTATCAGCTCTTGGAGGCGCATTTGAAGACGTCGTGTGAGGTTTCAATCGCGCCCACTGAATTGATTCAGAATTCCTGAAGAAAAAGTGCAGTCATGTGACTAAATTGCTGTTGGAGAGGTCGACCCTGCATCGCCACAGTCACAGCAACCTCAGGATGGAAAGCGCATGGAGGGCGTCCAGAACATTCCATACACACCTCTCCTTGTACATCCATTCCGGTCTTGAAACTCGCTGAATTATCCATATGGCCACAAATCTGTACGATGTCCTAGGAGTAGCGAAAGATGCGACGACCGAGGAGAGTGAGTTTATGACATCATTCTCAGCCAAGTATATTATCGAGTTGGGTCTGACGCTCTGGGATCTCCAGTTCGCAAGGCATATAAGAAAAAGGCTTTGAAAACACACCCTGATAAGCTTCCGCCTGGTCTTAGCGAGGAAGAAAAATCCCGCGCAGTCGAAAAGTTTAAAGAAGTGCGCGTATCCATCCGACGAATGTCTCCACAACTCATTTATTGCTTCCCCCCAGGTCAGTCGTGCATGTGAGGTATTAACAGACCCAGAACGGCGAAGGGTACGTGTTTTGCATGCACAAACAGTGCTGTACAACTCAGCTGGGATTAGGAGTATGACGCCCACGGTGTCTGGCCGCCCCAGGAATCACGATCGTCGGACGACGACTTCGACTCGTTCTTCGATATGCCAGGGTTTTCGTACGGTCATCGTGCCCCCCCTTTCTCCTCATCATTTTTCAATTTCCAACGATCCCCCCCTCACTCGCACCCTGCTTTCAGAGATCCCTTCGAACTTTTTGATGCCATATTTCGCGACTTTGATGACATTTTCACAACCCATCCTAATGCCCCAACTCATACCAACTTCACATCGTTCAACCCTCTCGGTGCTTCTTTCAATCAGAGGTCTCGCGGCCCTTTCGACGATCCTTTCTTCGGCCCTACACCTGGTTTTTCCTCATCGTTCTCCTCCTTCGGTTCCAGTTCCTTCGGTCAAGGTTTCGGGGATAATCAAAGACCTCGAGGTCACTTTGTCCAAAGTCAAAGTTTCGTTTCACACACAGTGAATGGTGTTACACAGTCTACCTACACCAAATGTGACAGCGACGTGAGTTAGAACTGTTCGTAGCCTATGATCTTAGCTCATAATTCTGGCAGGGTAACGAGCATGTAGTGCGCACGCTACCAGATGGACGAGAAGTTCATACGGTCAATGGTGTTGAACGTCAGCCTCGTGAAGCTATAGAGCAAAGCAACCATGAGCCTAGGCAATTACCTCGTGCTCAATCTCGTCACCGCAGCACCTTACCTCCTTCACGATCTCACTCCCAAGCCATGCCACAGCGGCACGACCGAACCTTCAATCTCCATACTCCCCATACTCAATCCCGCCGTTCTACTCACTCTCACTTAACACACTATAATACCCCTCCACCATACCCGGGAAGTAGTAGCTCTCATAGAGCGTATAATCAGCCAACAGACAGATGTAAGCATTTTGCAAATCATTGCTCGACCTAAGTCTAACTTATCCTTCCATCAGACACCTATGAGAACCCTGAGGGTAGGCTTCCTCCCATTTTCTGCCAGGCTTCTACTAACAGATACCTTTGCAATAGGGTCGAACTATAACAGCGAACGTCATCACCGAAGGGCTCATCACGCTTCCAATTATCCTTAGATATATATACGTCAGGCTTCGTATCTTTCCATGCCCTCGAAACTGCTGTTCTTATTTTTTGATTGTTTCTCATACCTATAGTTCGCTATGTGTTCCTTTTCGATGACTGCTCTCGTGCACTGTACCATTATACTGTCCATAGTTCTCGAAGAACAGGTCAATCTGTACCATCAGACTGCTCAACGACTGCATATCCAATCTAGTATATCTATATTTGACTCTCCCGTATGGGGACTTACTCGCCCCCTGATTTATTCAGCCGGGCTTTTGAGTCAGTTCTTAGCCTTCGATAGTACATCTTCAAGCATTTGGAGTCTATCTGTGTTTCAGAAATCCCAAGTTGAAGTCAAACTGAAGATACGGTAGACTCAACAGCTTACTTATGATGTGTTCAAACGTCGCATCTCTATAACTGGCAGCCTCTTTTAGCCTTCTCGTCTCTATCCCGGCGATCTCAGCTCGAGAAGCGAGCGTATCTACTGCTGCTTGGAGTCTGGCTGTGCGCTTCAATATTCCTGTGTCATCGTCCGGTTCATACTAGACTCGAGTGGGATATGCCTACCTGCTTAAGCTGCATCTTGAACCTACGTGGCAGTTGGGATCATACTTCGTGGCTGTTGCGGTTACACTGGTGAATTTATACTAGCTGTTAAGGCGTCTATCTGCGGAGAACAGGGGACGACAAGTTGACATCAAATGTATCAGAAAGCTATGGCATCTGCCCTGTCAATCAGAGTGATGAGCATCTTTTGCGGGCTCGGTGCTAGACAGTACTGCCAAACGATCATTAGCTAGCAAAATCATGGGTCTAGTCCTACCATACTGGCGTCGTTAGCTCGAAACATTCATAACGAGATCAGGTGCACTGGCAGCATGAACGAGGTTCCGACCGTACGATTTCAATCGGATCACAACGTTAATAGCTAACCCCAATACCTGTGCCAAGCTTCAACCTTTCAACTTCACCTCACGTCAAGAAGAATATTTCTCTTCGGTAGTTGATCTGAGTGCGCTATCTGGACTAAAGTCCGCTCGAAAATCCTACGGTCATAGCGAGCCTGATTCAAAGTGGGATTTGTGATCATTGTGTGTAAAGCCAGCGTCCTTTCTGTCGAAGAAATGATCTTCAGAACTCGAAGGTGTCCCAATATTCTAGCCATTATGTTGGGGTAACAAAAGCTAGCTTCTGAAAATCAAATCAATCTCCACCTTCAATAAATCACCGGTCGGCGGTTACAAATGCGTGATATACAGGATCCAGAGCTTTACCAGTGTCCTGGAAGTATTCTAGAGGGAGTTTGCGGCCAGTTTTCCAATGTACCATGACTTTCGGATGGTCAGTACCATTGGTCACGGAGGGGATCACAAGACACACCGGTACCCAGCCTCGATCACCACCTTGTTTCACAGCCTAGATAGGTTCAGTTAGGGGATGAGCCTGTTTACAGTCATGGCTGTCACTGACATATGACCAATGATTGTATCGCTTGAACACCTTCAGCTGGTCACCTTCCACTAGTCCAACTTCTTCTTCGCCCTTCTTGATGTAATCCATGAGGGCGACACCAGGGAAGCTTGTCGAGACGATTCTGTGAGGTAAGATCGCTGGCACCCCCGAAATATCACTAGAGTAACTCCTCGTAGCGTTCGCCTCCGCTATTGCAGAAAGGACAGGAACATTTGTCTCAAGCAGACAACCAGCAGGCACCCATCCTTTGCTAGGAGGGCGTGAGCCTGACTCCAGAACACCGGTACCACCTGGATCCCGCTCAACTATCCACCATCCTCTCGACCGTGAGATAACGTTGTATATGTCGCCGCTAGAACTGTGTTAGGAACTACCCTAGAGTGGAGAAGTAACATGAACTTACACAAGAACATCCAGCTCGTCTTCTTGTTCGGCCATGTAGGGATAAATAGCGATTGCATAAGACACACCCCCACTGGGAGAAGGGGTGCCAAGAAGGGTATCATGATTAAGTTGTTGAACTTCGGTTGGCTTGGACTCGGATTTAATCGTTATTTGACCCGGGGCCACCAATGTGTTCTCACTGGTCGTTGGAGTTCCGTTTTCAGAAGCATCTGAGCGTCCTGATGAGATCTCTCCTGAAGATTTTTTGGAGAGGTCTAGCGGCGTGACCTCGGGCCTCAATAATTGACTGGTTTTAGATGTAGACCCTGTTTTGAGGTGGCCTTGCGTTACTACAGTATCATTAGATATCACAGAGGAAGCTTTGCGAGCGGCATGTTTCTGTTGAGCGATAACAATGGGAGAACGGATACCCTTGATGTGTTTCATCATGAAAACTGGATTCTTTCCTGAGTCCTTGAGCTTCTGATATAAGAGTAAAGGCTTTTCGTCGAAGCTCAGGCACCGTTCAATACGATTACCTGTGAAGAACATGAGTCTGAGATCCCGGATATGTAATTTTTGTCAATGCACCAGATGATCCATAGCAAATGAACATTGCATAATTCTTCCACGAATTGTAATCCATATGATATTTTGTAAGTGCTGCAGGTAGTACTTTCCGCGTTGGATCGTCTAGACCGACTTTAAAGGTTTTCAGGTTGTCAGACCTCTCCTGAGGCAAATATTCGGGAAACTTCCTCCCTTGTGTACGGGGAGAGCTCGTCTCCGATCTAAGGCTGTCCACAACAGCTAGAGCTAATTGAACGGCGTTGGAATGTGATTGCGGAGGTTCATATCCTGCATCGTAAGACATCTCAGCCAGCGAATGGACTACGAGATAGTTCTATCGGTGATACCTTGGGATCGCCGTTCGGGGATAATCATCTGACCCGCTCTGAGTTCAGATGCCTTGATGACCCAGAGTCGTTCTGACTGTACCGACTATCAAAGTCTTGAAGGCTGTTCCAGGCTTGACAGATTCGACTAGACCTTGCTCGTGGAAAACCTTCCACATTTCAATTAAGTTGACTGCTGCAAGAGAACTTTGCGTCATTGCTTTTTGAAACCCATGACCATCAGTCGGAGAGCCTTGCATTGTTTCTGGGGATTGCACAGAGAGCTGAGACGTTTTGTTCTCTAGATCTGCAAGAATCTGGGCACAAGAAGGTCTATCGTCGGGATCTAATGACCAACTTGGCGATAAGGGTTCTCATGCCAATGTCAACGTCGTCAAGTGGGGCGGGTAAGTCCCCTCGAATGAGTTTTCGGACAACATGGATGTCCAACGAGCAATCATTAAACGGCCGGAGCTGGGTGAGAATCTGGAGGCAGAAGTCAGGAAGCGATACAAAAGCGAATGCATCTCGAACCTCGTAACAGACGCATCCGAAGGCCCACACGTCGCTCGCTTGTGTCGCGCTGAATCCATCCTCGAGAAGTTCGGGAGCAGCCCATCGGTTTGTCCGACCCATAGGCACACACGTTGTTACAGTGAAACCGAAAGTCTTATTACTTTTGATCACCGACAATCCGAAATCTGCGATGCAGGCCCTTCCAAGAGCATTGATGAGTATGTTTAACTATCATTCTCGCCAGTACTAGATCATGGTGAAACAAACACAAAAGATTGACCTCTTTGAGATCACCATGAATGATACTCTCATCGTGCAAGTATTCAAGTCCTCTTGCAACGTCAGAACACTGAACAGAGATCAGAGGTGCAAAAACCAGATAGGCGGTAGTCCTTCTACCCACAAATGGCTCGCGAGGGACCAATGGATTATTTTCCAAGTACGCAACGATGTTTCCATTACTTTGCCAAGGTGACACAAGACAGACACGCTTTTGGTCCTCGTCAAGATAATAGATGCCATAAAAAGGGACTATGTTTGGTTGTCGAAGTTGACCCCATAAAATCGCCTCTCGTGCGCAGAGCTGAAAACGACGCGAGATATTTAGAGAAATAAAACGGAACAAGGAGGGAGTAGAGACCTTGAGTAACTTTTCTGTATCTGACCTCTGATATAACCGCACGACTTTCAAACAGAGGACCTGTCCATTGATCCAGTGTCCCTTATGAATGTCACAGTATCCTCCACCATCTTCTTGAGAGTCACAGGTAATGTCCTTCAACACGTAGTATCGAGGGTAAAGCATCGAGTTTTCGCATAGTTTGCGCAGGGCAATGAGAGTATGTTTCCGTAAGGAACTCGATAGCTGAGAGGTGGCAGGGAGTAAAAGCAACTGTAACAAGAAGCAATGAGACGAGCATCGTTTTCACACAGACCAGAGAAACCAATGATTTCGACACGAACAGAGCGTAGAAAGTCTATCAGTACTTGAGCATTCCGAGTCTTGATCGCGAGTAAAGCATCCCTCTTCGTTTTCTCGCTTAGTATTTCCGAGAGGACCCTGAAAGCCTCCTAGTATACCATTCTGGCTCAGTATGCATGGGTTTACCATTATCAAACCTTATCGTTCACCTTGTCTGACTGTAGAATATCTTGTTTCTCATCTGGCAGAATGGAGAGGGAGTTTGAGGCTTTTCAAGTTTAGTTAGGTCAATGCGCGAGAGCAGGAGATGTGTGTTACTCTAGTCAACGACTTACTCAGAGAAGCTCCAGCGTTCACAGTCGAACCCGATGGCGTCGTTAATCCTGTTTGTGTGCTAGTAGTCCCATTAAACTTGAAGCTTTTGGAAGTTGAAGCTTTTTGGTAGAGGCGGCTTAAGGGATAGCTATGGAGGACCCCGTTCTGCCTCTGAGCGATCAGAGGTATATATATGCAACGGCCCGTTCGTTAAGGGGTGTGTCATCTGTGAAGAGACAGAAAGCTTCGACTCGGAGGTGATTCTCGAAGATCCACCAATCCGAGATTGACATTGATGGGTACATTTCCCACGGTGTTTATGGAATTATCGAAGTACATACGACCGTTGGTTGCCACAACAAGGTATTTAGCTCTGTTAATTCAGAGCAGTACCTAGCGCAAAGCAAGGGGCCTGAAGGTTTTTGGAGGCGGAAGCATGAGCGTCATATCCCACCCTAGAACTCAGGTATCTGAGAAAGTGGCCGAGCCCCCTCCGAGTCTGCTTGTTCATGTCAACGGCGAGCATGGGAAAACGGTGTCGAGGAGTTCAGAAGATCTCAGCTCATGATGTCGGTAGTATTTGCCATTCCGTCACGACATATAGAAGGACACAAAAAGTCATCGTGGGACTACTCACCTTGACGACAATCGCTGATACAAAATAATTTGCATGTCTTCTCGCGCAGGTACAGAACGTTAACCTGAAAGCTGACAGATCTTCCCCCGGTGGTCTGCCACCTGGACCAGAGACCGCGAGCCGAGCGTCAGTTTTCTNAGTCCTCTCCCTCGTTAACCCGAAGATATGATCCAGAACAGCAGAGCAGGGTATGGTTCCCAATCAGCGGAAGGTTATTCACGCGGTTTGCATGAGCTTGCACTTTACGGTGGACCATTCGTATACGCCTACTATTGTACACGACATAGAGAACAACAAGGTGTAATTAGAGGTGAATCTGGTGTTCTTGCTTGGGGCCGAGGATGAATGGGGCGAGTGAGTCAAGCCTTCCAAGCCAGTGCGACCTGGCAGAACAAGGGAATGGTTACTCAGGCGGCGCGGTGTTACCCCTGCGTATATGAATCCTATACTCTGCCTCATCCCAGAAATCCATCGTCCCCTCTGGAAGCAACATATATATCCAAGTCGCAAAATCAGACATCGGAAGCGGAGAGACATATCTCAAAAACTCCTCTCGAGGATTAGGATGTGTTATCAACATCTCGCGTCCCACGTCCGAAACTTCAGGATCTTGAAAACCTCCCCAGAGAGCCATCACTACGCGTTGATCCATCCTACCAGTGACGATATCATCATAGATTAGACGCTCTTCGCTTTGATCGTGCATACAGGCGGCCCCATAGATGATGTCAATAGGGAGATTTATGATAAAGCATTTGAGTTTTGGCGGGAAGTGAGGGGCTGCTTGATGAATCAGAGTTTTGAGCTCGTGTGCAGCTACCCGGACGTCTTCAGAAATCAACCTGAACTCGCCATAGACAATGTGCGTCAAATTTGCCAATGCTTCAAATCCCCTCCATGGAATTCCTGCGTCGGCACCAATGTCAAGGTGGGTGAGGTTATGGTAGATAGGATGCGAGAATGTTCGGAAGTTCTGGGGGTGACAGTCGCTGCTTAGATGAAGTTTCCGAAGCTTAGGAAAATTTGTTGGAGTGAGGATTTGTTGAAGAATGGTAAGGTTGCGGGAGCAATTGGGGGGTGGTCGAAGCACCAAGGAATAGAGGTTCTTGCATAACGGGAGGAAGTCGAAGGCGAAGTTCGCAACACTGAGCTGATTTATGAATATACTTTTGACGTGATCGGTGTAGAAGCTTCGAGGTTTTGTGTTTGCCTCGTGGTAGAACTGTCGCACGAAAAGTAGGAATCTGATGCCGTCAATATCACTCTCACAGTCGAATGTGAGGTTAGCATAGACGAGTGGATTAATCCTGAATATCATTTAGTGTTAAGCAGTCCGGCATTCAAAGGTGCATTTACCAAAAATTAGCTTCACGACAGACGAGGGCAAGGTNTGTAGCCCTGCGTTCACTATCCTCGAAAGCTTGTCTATAAATTAGCTCCCGAATCTCTACAAATAACTGGCTAAAAAGATGAAAGCGTTTAAGTCCGTTTCGAGGCATAAGGCGGAGTACAATATGAGGAGTAGCTGCTTGAGACGCGATGTCAAGTGGCGAAGGCTACAGTAGGGTCGATGTTGTCCCAGAAAGGGAGACTGCCCTTTTCGGGGTGTCTTAGAATAATTCTCTCTTCAAGTGGCAGCGAAGCTATGTTAAATCCTCTTTTTCTAGTTGAACTCATTTGAAGATTGTGAGCGCGATTCACAGTCCGTCAGCAATGACATCAACAATGGAACCATTATTTTATGCTGGTAATTAGCAAGCCATCAAAAGGATGGCCGAAAACGAAGTGTTTAAACAATGAACGAATGATTAACTAATGACTACCCAAACAATGACGCAGAGAGAAAAAGAGAGCTGAAAAGAGAAGAAAAGGTGCAGTATAGAGAGGAGAGAGTGTGAAGACCTGAAATGAGGACAAACTAGAGAAAACGCAACGAAAGACTGGATATAATGTTCACAATCAAAGCCCACTTGGATTCTAAGCAAAAAGATATAAGAAAAAAGGCACCGCCTGAGGACTCCAAAACATCATCATCATCATGAACAACAAGAACAGCAATAGATCGATGGTAATACAACACTTGGTGGTGGTTTGACTTGCGGTGATTAAGAATGCGATTAAGGAGATATCGAAAATGGCGTGGTTAACCGGGGTGAGGACGAACGGGTAAGGAGGAGTTGGGACGAAACTGGCTGATAAAATGGAGTCGGGTCTATCGGGCTTGATATCTTAGATTGCAGACCTGCCGNCGGCAAAAGTGGAGGAGAGCTACGACCGCGTCGGCTGTGCAACTGGAAAGGCTGATGACATAGGTGATACTTGTGCTTGGGTGATATCGTCGAAATGCGTGGTTGATGATGATGAGTTGTGAAGTGTTCCAGATGATCCTGGCGTATTTGGTGTATTTCCAGAGTGATTGCTCACTTTACCAATGAACCAAGACTGTGAAAAATAGTGCAGTCAGGAACAATCAAATTGAGCAATGAGATGTGAACATACCGGCACCCAGCCTCGATCACCGCCCTGTTCTTTCACCGCCTAATTTCGGACAGTTAGTATGAGCCTGATCACGGTTTGAGTGTCACTAACGTAGGACCAATGATTATATCGCTTGAACACTCGTAATTGGTCGCCTTCGACGAGCTCAAGTTCTTCGTCGCCCTTTTTGTTATAATCCATCAACGCAACACCAGGGAAACTCGTCGATATGATGCTNAGCGGCAGAATTGGGGTCTTGGAAGTGTCACTGGTGGTGCCNTTCGCGGCGTTTGCCTCTGCTATTGCAGAAGCGACAGGAACGTTTGTTTCAAGCAAACAACCGGCGGGTACCCATCCTTGCTTGACAATGTCGGTCTCCACAATGCCAGTGCCATTGGGATCCCGCTGAACTATCCACCATCCTCTCGACCGTGAGAGAATGATGTAAGTGTCACCGCTGGAAACTCTATGAGCCAAGTCTAAACTGAGGAGATGATGAGAACTCACACAACAACGTCGAATTCATCCTCTTGTTCAGCCATGTAAGGATAAATAGCAACCGCATAAGAGACAGAGCCGTTGGGGGGCGGGATAGCAACAGGGTTGGTATGATTAAGTTGCTGGCTTTCAGTTGGCTTGGATTCGGATTTAAGCGGTGTTAGACCTGGGACTGTCAGTGTGTTTTCGCTGACCGCTGAAGTTCCAGCCCTCGACGACGAAGAACCCGGTGGTGTTGAAGAGTCCTCTTTTCGGTCAATCAAAGGCGAAGGGAATCCCACTTCGGGCCATCCTGGCTGAGTCGTCGAGAGAGGTCCTGACGAAGTCGCAGAAAGGTCTGATACTTCAAGTCTTGGAGGTCGATTGGCCTTAGATGCGGACCCCGACTTGTGGTGGTGGCCGGATGTTGCCACAGTATCATTAGATATCACAGACGACGCTTTACGAGCGGCATGTTTCTGTTGAGCGACAACAATGGGAGAGCGGATATCCTTGATGTGCTTCAACATGAACACTGGATTCTTTTTCGAGTCCTTAAGCTTCTGGAACAAGAGCAGTGGCTTTTCGTCGTAGCTCAGACACCGTTCAATACGATTGCCTGTGAAGAAGATGGGTTGGGGCTACCAGATGTGGAATTTGTGTCAGCGCACCAGATGAGCCATAGCAAATGAACATTGCATAATTCTTCCATGAATCGTTGTTGATACGATACTTTTTGAGTGCTGCAGGAAGCACTTTCCATGTGGGATCTTCCAGGCTGACTTTGAAGCTTTTTAGGTTGTCAGAGCTTTCTTGCCGCTGAGATTTGAGAGACTGATTAGGATTTGGAGAGTCTGTGACTGAAGAGCCTTGTGCGCTTGGCCGCTTCTCCACGACGGTTGATGTAGTTGACTGCACGGAAGCCATCGAATTAACTGCTTGGGAGCGAGAGTATGGTATTTCGTGTTCTAATCTCTGTGGTGATGGATGAGGGGATTCAACCGTGTCTTGTTTTGTTGGTGACTTCTGCGGCTTGACAAATTGGGCCCATTTGAAGGATGGTTGTCTTCGCAGCTCGCCTGGCTCATCCTAGATTGAACAGAAATAAGTTAGAGGGCGATGAGCATGGGCCTTAGAACATGAGAGATCACGCACGCTACGAGGTAGAGCCGTCCTAATGTTGTTGATATCCTCAGTAAAGGAAGATACGAGTTGGTTCAGCTGGCGATTATCGTCTTCAAGTGACCGGAGCCTACTGGCTGGAGATCAAACAGAATGATGGTTCAGCCGCAGAAGCTGTCCGCGCATGGTTTGAATACCTTGCTCTTGTACAATGAAATGGAGCTTCTCCAAAGTCAAGTTCTCCGGCCGGTCGGGAGCCTCAGCTATCGAATGTTCCATTGAACAGTTGTTCATGTTCTTCGAGTCTGTACTTACAGGGCGGTATATAATGGTCTTCATCTATCAGTATATTGCTCGCAATTTTGAGTTGGTATATAGCCTTGAGGATAGCCAGCCTCTGGCCGATTGAGGACACGCCCAGTTCTTTCAGAGCTTCAGGATTGAGCAAAACGAACGCCTGGCCGTCCACATCATGGTCTGTGGGTTGTCAGACATATCCAGTCATTATACAGAGCCAAACGCACCTCTCAGCTGACTTTCGAACTGCGGAAATCCGATGCTGGAGAACCACTTGTGAACGTCTGCTGGTTCCCACTGGAGAAGCGGGCGATCCGCGAGATCATTATCCATGGGCGATTACTGGGCAGGAGAAATTCGGCGATGTTGATAAGAAATGGGAATAGAAAAGGGGAAGAGTAGGGGTATGACCAGCACAGAATGGGTGGAGGGAGGATGCTAATGGCAGCGGCTCTCATTGCTCTCGGCCCAATTCAGTTCTGGTCCCTAGGCCACGTGAGACCTAACCCTAGTTATTCAGTCCTTATTAATATGAGTGATTTCCTCTCGTCACACGGCTCAACGTCTCCAGCTCCGTCTGACGCGTATTCTCCTTCCTGCGTCGCCTTGCAGCGTTTATGTGAGAACAAAACACATGGAGGATCCTTGGTCAAATGCTTGGGGCGACCCCCAGAAATCTTCTGCCGAAATACCCGCAAAGCCCCCACTAGCATCTGCCTGGTCCTCTTCTTCCAACTTTGTCACCGACGACCAAGCAGACATCGCCGTTCCCTCGTGGGAACCTGAGATTGGTGCGATATGGGACGACTCTCCAGACCTGCAGAAGGACCTTTGGACTCGGGACAACCGCGCCTCGGGGCTCTGGTCTGTTCCAACATTTGAGTCCATCGGCTTTGCCAAACCTTCGCAGGAATCACTATCAGTTGACCACCCAGAGCGACTTTCGCGTAGTCCTTCGCCTCAAGAAAACGATTACGAAGCTCACGAAGCACCACATGCTGAAGACGTCCTAGGCCATGACGTTGATGCCGTCCCTTCAAGTCCGTCCCCGAAACCTGACCCTAAATTAGAGCTCGATACTCCTGATGTGGTTCAGGAAAGCATCACCGAGCCCGTAGACAATATTTCGCACGTACACGACGGAGATGAGCCGAAGGAAGACGTTGATGGATTCGGGACTTTCGAAGATGCGGAGGAAGGACATTCACAGTCAGACCCCTGGATGTCTGCTCATCAGCCGTTATCTCATTTTGAAGATGCTGGAGACTGGGGTGAGACATGGAAGGAACCTGAAGTTGTTGAGGACGATGATGAAGTAGTGCCCGTTGATGAATGGGAGTTAGCGAAACAACAGAAAGAAATGCAGGACCGCTACGTCGTTCGTTTGCTATTTACCCCTAGCGTAGGCGCGTCTAATGACAATTTCAGCCTCCAGAACTCTTGAGCTCTATACTCGGACAATTTGACGAATTTGCTACTGATTACTTGTCGGAGGATCCCTCGGGGAGCAATGTATACCAACACAATCGTGATGAACTAGCGGAAACCCTAGGGATGTAAGTCCTTCATCTTCAAATTCTTGACATCTTCGAGCTGAGGCAAAATTCAAGCTCCTCGATGATTGATCGATTTATTCCTTCGGATTTAACACTCCCCCCTATGACACCCCATCATGAAAACGTTCATTTCAAAGGAAATGATCGAGGCTCTTAAGCTGACCAGGCATCACATCGTCACTCGCAATAGCCCTTTGGCGGTGTACATGAACTCTAAGGGTTCCTTATCATGGGAGGCGTCCGTGAAGTCGAAGCCTGACGAGGCCGAGGCAGATGTAGTACCGTCTGGTTGGCGCGTCGTTCCAAAAGAGACCGTTGAACAGCAACCAGCTACAAATGACTCAAAGAAGAAAGCTTCGGGTGGTCTTTTGTCATTCTTTGGCAGAAAGTCCACTCCATCCGCCCCGCCGTCCGGCTCCTCTTCCCCCATTCGTTCAAGCACTCCCGTAGGAACTTCCCCGCGAGTCAGTATTGCCTCATCACGCCAGAGCATAGACGTCAATTCCCCAACATCTACTGTTGTGAAGACCATCGCCTCACCATCAAGCAAGGAATCTGATGCAGTTCCATCTGCTACAATGACTGCTCTCGCTGAAATTTCGAGCACGGGCAAGACGGATATCTCTCCACAACCCGAGGAACCTGTTCAAACCCCTTCTGCGGTTTCGCGATTTTTCGGCCGTTTCTCAAGACCAAATAAGTCTTCGGCAAACTCCCGAAATTCCATCGCTCTATCTTCAGACGACCTCGAGTTTCTCTCGGATATTGTACCCAGTGCGCATGATGAAATGGATGAGATGGACAAATTGGAGGCGCTATCAACAGCAATCCGTGCTCCACCTGTACCTACCAAGTTACCTCCGCCTTTGGCCCCTCCACCCAAAGCACCACTCCTACCAAAACCTCTGTCACCTCCGCTATCTGTAAATTCACGGTCAATAAGTCCAACGAGGTCAGCTCCTACCACTGGCAATCGTCCAAACACTGTNCCAGGATCTATTGAAAGCCAGCTATTTGATCTTATCCCTGATTTCTCCGCCCAGCATCAGTCAGTGCCTTCTCCCCAAACAGCCCCATCATCCTTCTTCGCTGTACCCCAGCTCCAAGCATCGGGGACCTCTATCCTTTCACCTCCTCTACCACCTCCTTTGTCGCCTTCTACGACCCCTAGATCACGTACGCCCGTGAGCCAACCGGTTCAAGCTGCTCTCTCGAGTTCGTTCGATTCCTCATTTGATGATGACGACTTTTCCGACTTTCAGACATCACCAAACAAATCTTCAGCACCTCTGATGTCTTTAGACTCCGCCTTCGGCTCGTTNACTAGCCCTCATATGCCTGAAAATTCATTGGGTGTTTCTGATGAACTAGCATCATTTGATGANTTCGACAACTTCGTTTCTCCACCTCCTCAAGTACCGGACAAACCCAGTTTCATACCCCCACCACGGTCAATACCTCACACTCAACCGATACCTTCCATTCCTTCAATCACATCTACATCGCCGACAAAACCGCCTGCAACACTCCACCAGCGTAGAATCTCGACGAAACAGGCAGATTCTGATCAACGAACGTTGAACCTCCTAGAAGTGGCCGCTGGGCGAGGAAGATGGCCAGCCCCTCCATCACCACTCCCCAATGCAATCCCCCCACCTACAACAAGTAACAGCGCTGGGAACAATTTGTTCGATGCGTTTGAGAATACGAGCGAGCCGCCTACAACTACTACCGTCACCCTGAACCCCGGCTTGTCGAGCTTATCGTCCTTGTCCAATTCAATGTCTTCGCCTACACTTGTGGGAGCTCCACCGCCCACGGGAGCGGCCATCAATGCGAAGGCCGCTCTCACAACCTCTTCTGGAAATGGACCTAGGTTGGGCGGAACGGAAAGCACGCCACCTTCAGCGCCCGTAAAGGCTCCGTCGCCACTGATTCCACCACACCCACCGATGAAACCGGTCACACCTTCAGCTCAATTTCAGTCCCAGGGTGATCAGCGAGACCTACAATCGCAGCTACAACGGAAAATTTCACCACCACCATCTAACAGCCCTTTGTCCACCTTTGTGGCGCAGCCGAGTTCTGCTTCAACTTCATTTGGGTTCGGTCATGGTGGGAGCTCAGCGAGCGCAAATGGGAGTAGGAGTGCTACGCCTTTACAGCAGTCCTCACAGCAACAGAAACCTGCTGTAGATACTTTCTCTTCACTGTTTGACTCAGCTCCAACTGCGACTCTTCACGCGCGCAGCGGAAGTATTTCATCGAGTCAGAACCCTGACTCCGGCCGCGGAAAACTTTCAGCGCAAGATCTATCATTCTTTGAAGGGCTTTAATGGTGTAGTGTACTATTTTTTCCCTTTAGTTACCGGGAAAATTGCTTGTCAGTTGTTTGTATTCTCTCTCTAACATGTGTATGAGTCACTTGAATTGCTCGGTTGTTAACATCTTTCCACGACTGATCGCACTGATCTTATCACTCCTCGGAGGATTGAGTTCATCAGCATGTTGAGCGACATATTCCTGTCATCAATGCCGTCTCGCACCACGGAAATTCACGGGGTTTGGTGGAATGATGTGGATGGGACCGTTCGGATAGAGGTCGCGTGCCAATGCTACCTTGTGGGTGTGGGTTACTGCAATTAATCAGCGAGAGAGATGGAAGGGAGATCCCATAATGAAGCCTCTTAGCGCTGCTGTTTCGCCTCTCCACATGTGCGTGTTCGGAAAATGCCTGCCTTCCGTGCGGCGCTAGATGATGGCTATGCGCTTCCTCGTCTACAAACAATCTGAGTGCGTCATATTTTTATCCATGTGAGGTACACGTAGTGAATCTGAGATACCATCAGCATATCATTAGTTTCGTAATCGGGAATTCTTTCACCGCCTCGTACCTATTATTTTACCGTGACTGCTTCTAATACTGTTTATACTGTTTAAAGAACGACAGGAGCATGACGTTCCGGGGCGGATAACACTTATTCTTTCTCTCGGTATCACAGCATCGGCGAATGTGATTCAATTAGAAGATTCAGCGGTCGGGAAAAAATTATCGTTTTGAAAACAAGGCAATGGCGCCCGCTACCGATTGCCCGTATTTGAATCGATTCTATTGATGATTACATGGCTAATGACTACTAGGATAGGGTATCAAAGGAGAATACACAGCCCCAAGAATATAAGAGGCCCAGAACAATAGTACTGCTACATCTAGTTAATATTAAACAACGAGAAGAGAGGCGGAGGAGATCCAAGGCGGCAAATCAATGTCGGAACGCCAAAAAGAGTCGCGTACGACTAAAGAATCGGAAATGGAAACGGTGAAAGTTAAATAACAATAAACGAGAATGAGTTGAAGTTGAATGACTGCGTGTTTGATTGGTATTGGTGAAATTGAAACTTGGAAAAACTTGAAACCTGAAGAAGCAAAGAGGAAAAGGGAACAGCGACAAGAGATCATGATGGACTAAAGATAGCGCAAGCAAAGATACTTGATTGGAGAATGAGCTCTCTTAAGGTCTTCTTGGCCCATATATCTATATTAAGCGCGGGGGAGGAGTTGTTGGAAAAAGCTAGTGAGGAATGATGATAGATGATGGGCGAGATGAGGGAGGAGTCAATTCGGCCTCAGCCGCGAATAGGTTGATTGAAAGGGCGTTTCAACCGTAGCTGAGGCTGCCAGCTGCCTAGGGAAACGTGATACATACTGACGAGAACAATATCGTCGAGTGTGATCACCCCTTTGCCATTCAAGCCCACTTGCCACCGAGGATCGGCATCGTCCTCGAGACGCGAATGTTGCCGCTCCTGGAATAACATGCCCGAACCGTCAGTTATCGAACCGTCATAATGATCGTAGCGGGATACATACCTCAATAAAACGCTGAACGCATTTGGCTACATTTTTAGCTAATTTGGCAAGAGTAATTGGTCCTGGCGGGCTTCGGAAGTCCTTTGTGGGTATCTGTCTACTCCATTGGCGATAGCCCGGCCACTGTAATAAATCAGTACCATGTTAATGAGATGGAAGAACGGAATCCTACCTCGAGGCGAATCGAAACGCTAGGTCCGCGTCCTTCGAAGACAGGAAGATCTCGGTCTCGTAGACGTTTCACTCGAGAATGAAGCGCATCAGTCAACGAGATGCCACATTCTTCTGGGCCCGTCATCCAAAAGAAGATTGGAGGATCGAGCTCGATCTCCTCAACATAGCGCTTCCTGTCACTGTTGGTATGGGGCTTGTACATTTGCTGAGGAACAAATGGCCCTGTGAAGCCCATGGCGGGGAGAGACAAAGCGTCGCGAAAGAATTGCTGCTGCTCTCGATGGGTGTAGATACCCTTCTTGGACTGTTCAACCTAAAGAGGGAGTAAGCCATGAACCTCTTAGAGACTTGATAAACTTGCCTGGGGCGACCTTGAGATAGCCCTGGGCGGTTGGACCATCGGAGAGCTTCCGACGGACAATGCTACGCTGGCAGGTGTCCGCGGTGACGATAGAGAGCTCATCACTGGGAAATCCGGCGATGTCATGGCAGGAGAAGGCGCAGACCTAGAAGGCACTGGCGGTTGGCCAACCATGAGCTGGAAGTCCAAGCTGTTGCCATTATAGATAGGGTAGCGGGGAATATCTTGAGGTGCGACAGAGGGTTGCGACCAAGAAGCGTCGGGAAATGGCGCAACGGGAAATATTTGAGACTGCCTTTCCGTGGCTCCGTAAGTGAGCGGATAATCAGGATGCCATTCAGTCGACTCTGATCCGTATGAAGGGTCATTAGAGGAGCTCATGAGCCCGACACTTGATGGGGTATTATTCGTGCTGCTATTGGGGAACTCGTTGTATTCCGTCTAATGGATGGACTGGATCAAAAACAACTACGAGGGCAAGCTGACAGCGGAACTCACAATGTAAGGAGACATCGCGCTCGGAAAATTGTTTAGAGGAAAAAGGGCAGAGAGTGGGTTGCGGTATTGCCAATCCGAAGGATCGTGCTGCTGCCGCTTGGAGGGGGAAGGGGGGAGTACAGGGAGGGGGGAAAGCATTCTGGAGCTGTATTAGTATACGAGTACATAAGCGTTTACAAGTCAGAACTGACTGTATTTGAGGTGCTGTTGTCATGTCGGGGATCAACCACATCAAGGAGTACTTGGGTAGGGGCTTGAAAGTAGGCGACTTTTATAGATCGGCTCGGACATTGCATGAGATCGAGTGACGGGAATCCCAAAGTCTGGGGAACGTCCGAAATGGTAAGAAGCTGTAGAGTGTTATTCTTCGTATGTCGTTGCTACCCAGCCTCAGGCCGTCTAGAAGGTCGGGACGTTCTGACCAGGGCGCGTTTCCGTGATCCATGGGGCCCAAAGCGGAAGGAGGGAATCAGGTCTCAGAGACAAACGGCAGATTCGCTAGGCCAACGAGGAAACTGTCATCGACTCAGTGCCCATGGCTGGACTGTGGAATTCCAGAAAGTATGAGGCACTGCGTCGATAAACTCCATGAGTGAGTCGTCCCAGTCCGAAAGGGCGAACTGAACCGCCTCGTCCAACGCTCTTCTGCTATATTTGCACAGCATTTCACGACTAGCGTTCGCACGAGATGAGATCAACCGTGAAACTCGCTTTTTTCCCAAGCATTTTTGTTCGACAAGCTCGCGGTGCTGCACCGTTGGCAGATGTCGCGTGATGAAGTATCCATGATGGGCTGATTTTCTGGCCTACAGAGATATTAACCAGCGTGCACAGTGTGGGATGCAAGCCGCTGTGATTACTCGACTGAGGCTGTACGCGCTTTTCGCCACACGCTTGACAAACATTTGCGCCACGTGACCGACCTTCTCGCGTCTCTACCTCACAATTGCATTCGATCCATACCACACCACTTCCACTACCTCCATTATTTCCAAGGCTATGTCGTCACTATCTGGTGCACTGGATGAATCCGCATTGAGGCCTGCTAAATCTGAACCTGCTTTTGATGATGTAGAAATGAACTCAGAACCGCATCAGCCAGCCTCCGAATCTGACGAGGATGGCGCCGAAGAAGAGGACGAGGAAATGGCCGATCTATTTGGTAACGACGATGAAGAAGAACCGAAACCAGACAGGTCTGAATTTTCGCGCGTCTTTGGCGACATGGCCTCACCTCCGATTATCACAGGAGTGCCGCCGCTTCCCCCACAGCCTCGGGCCCTGAATCAGACAGACTCCCTACTCCAGAAAGGGAACGCCGGCAGGCACTTGAATATGAAGAGGACGAGATTCCACCGGACACAGGCGAGGTCGTTAAGGAGGCCGACGTCTCCTTCCCTAACCTTCCAATCCCAAAAAGTTCAGACGGAAATGTGAGTTTTCCCTGAGTCGGTCCTCGTGGTCTAGCGGTCCACCGCTCAATCAAGATATCCAGAATTGGGTAATTCGTATGCCTAATTTCGTAAAAATGGATACAAAACCGTTTCATCCGGACACTTATCTGGGGCCCGAAGAAGAGGAATCAATGCAAGCCGAGAGTTTACGAGAAAAGAGTATGACAATCAAGCTCAAAGTTGAAAACACCGTTCGGTGGAGGTGGATCAAAGATTCCAATGGCTTTGACGTAAGTCTCATGCGAAAGCATATTGAAGCACTGCCTGCATAATGATTTATCTTTCAGCAACGACAATCAAATAGCAGGATTATCCGTTGGTCCGACGGCACATTGAGCCTTCTATTAGGAAAAGAGCTATTCGACGTTACACAAAGCATCGATACTTCGGCTGGTGTACCTCGGCAGGTTGCTGGCCCATCCCAATCACAGCTCAGCCAATCGCAATCTCAAAGTTCAGGCCTAAAATCTCAAGGTCTCACGTATCTAGTTGCCCAACACAAACGGTCTCAGGTACTACAATCTGAGGCAGTTGTTACCGGTTACATGAGTCTACGACCAACAGGAATGCAATCAGAAACGCATCGAATGCTAGTGCGTGCTGTTGGCCAGAAACACAGCAAGGTCGCGCGGTTGCGCATGGCGCCTGATCCAACCATGGATCCAGAACGTGATCTCAAGGAATTGGCTAAACAAAGCGCGAAGAAATCATCAAGGCGAAAAACCGATATCGACGATTATGGCGGTGGACGGAGGAAACGTCAGTCACGGCGGACAGGCGAGGGAGCAGTCTGGAGCAGTGACGAAGATGCTGCTGGTGAATACGACAATTATGACGAAGAAGACGAGGACGGTGGTTCATCTCCTCGCAAAGGCAAACGAAAGACGGCCAAAGAAAAAGACAAAAGCTGGGGAGGACTACCAGGAAGACGACTTTCTTGTTGCAGACTCTTCAGACGAGGAAGGTATCCCCAAGAAGAAAAAAGTCACAAGTGATGCTGAAGAGGACCCTCTCGATCGCCTTGACGCCCAGATCGAACAACAAGATACGAAAAAGCGGAAGAAGCCTGGGAAATCAGGTGANGGTTCGGATGAGACGGATGAGGATGGAATGGATGTTGAAAGCGAGGAAGAAGACGAGGATGATTTCAAGGTCAGACGTGTAGGAGGTGGACGCAAGCGAACGCACATCTCGATGGAGGAAGAAGAAGAATAAGGGCCTTAGATTTCGCTACATTCAGTATCCTGATACACAAATTCCTCGCACCGTCCTACTGTCAATGCTCTCCTTGTGACCGTCTCATGACACCATTTTATCCCATTCTCCAGATGGTTGTATTGAATCTACCACATCCTGGTTTTCTCGGTTGTCCTTGAGAAGATTGTGCAATGTGAAGATAGCATGCTCCCGCAGATCTAATTTCAGAATATCAGTACCCACGAGAAACCCGCCAGTCACAAAAAAAAGGATCTCGGATAAAACGGACTTACAGGGATTACGTTCATCAATGACACACATGTTCATGACAACTTCGATTCCACCGACTCCTCGGACGCGGTCTTGGACGGCTCTCTTTTCGTGACAAAGGATGCCTAATAATCTAACCAGGTCGCGTTTGAGATATGCGAAGCCGTGATTATCAGTGCCAGGTGCTTGTTCTTGTTCTGGTGGCGTCCTGGAGGTTGACCGCCCGGTTGGAGACACACGTCTCCCAAAATTGATTCGGGGTAAAAACTTATCCAAGAGTCGGAGGAGTTCTGTGAAAACAAGGGCAGAGTAAAGTTAGACAGAAGCAACAAGTCGAAAATAGATCCATCAGATACCGCATCAATTGCATCAATTGACGGTGCCGCAGCCCTAGAAACGAAAGGGCATAACTCACCGATTAGACTTTCGATAACTCCGACTCCTGATGTCCGTGCCTCAATGAAGTAGTTCTTCATGTTAGTTTTCGGGCTTGCATCGTCCGGAAGACCCAAAGTGGCCGCATTTTCTTCAGCCTCGATAGCTATTGTGACCATACATTGCGTTACTAGGACCAAGGCTTCGCATGCCTTCGGCAACATGACATCGAGACTGTTGAGTGAGCCGAAAGACTGGGTCTGTGTCTCTTCTAGTGATCCCGTATGGATTGTGGAGGTAGAGGTAGGTGACATGGATCTCTCCGATTCTGGACGTTTGGGGTCGGATTGGTCCGACTGGTTAACATCATCCTTCTTGATGACCAATCCAAGGGAGTGACGAATCGAAGTTTGCGCGTATCGAGATAGTGAGAAGAAAGCTCTTGTCAACATGGGCGTGAGCGAGATGTGGATTTGAAGCGTTTCAGGTTTGATAGGTGTTTGAGGTGTCGATTGATTGGATTGGAGGTACGAATCTATTATTTTGAGTAATGTTGTCTGGTGAGGCGTAATAATTTCGTCCTGTCTGAACATTCGCTGTAATTAATTTGGTGATTGACTGACAATGTGATAAGAATGACTTACATGATAAACTGTTTATACAAAGGAGCCGCCAAGCCTTCTTCTATGATGCGAGACAATATAGTGTACCTGAAAGAAGGGTTACTCCGTGATATCAACGAGAGGGCACAGATACAAACCCGATATCAAATGCTTGTGCTCCTACTGAACCCTCGTCCGCTTCAAACAAACGCAACATGTTGTCCAGGAGGGAAATACACATTCTGATGCCGACATTGGTTTTACACAGCAGCTTTCTGGAACCCATGTGAGATCATCTAAAACATTTGGTTGATTTGATACTCACGTTCGTTTGCGAGACTCATGGAGACAATTTGAAATGAAGATCAGAGTGCTTAGAAGTGTTTTGGCATCAGGAGAACTCAGCAGGCGGCTGTGAATCTGAGGAGTTGGCAAGGGTCATAGATGCATAGCCCAGAGCTTACATGATGACGCCCTGATCCTCTGGGAGGTTGAGATAGGTCTCCCAGAGCTCACCCATGAGCTCTTCATGCCCTGTGACGAGATTAGACAAGGCTTGGGTCAGAAGCCTAGCGACAGCAATAGCTGATGTTCGTGTCAAAAACTTTCTCGAATTGGATCCATAAACATAAAACACACATTGTTCGTCCTCCATGGCCGACCAGGATGTGTAATAGTGCAACAGTCTTCGCAACTCCGGCTCGTTGTGACTAGCATCAGACCCTTGAGCGGCTGTGATGTCCACCATGGCACCGACACTCACAAAGCCCTAGACTGATTATCAGGCACCCCAGCAACTAAATTGCGAGTGAACTTCGCTACACTCGCGCATAGAGTGGCGAGCGCAAATTGTTTTGGGCTCTTGCCGTCTCCTTCATCGTCCGATTCATCGGCTTCCCAAAATGTAGAGTGACCACGAGCCAAGTCCTTCCAGACTTTATCCAGGGGCCGCCAGATGGTGGCGTCCAGACCCAGGGTTACCCTATGAGAAATGCATACTAAGATGTGTGTACTGGAGTTCGGAAGTGAAGGAGACGCCTACCGCGCTTGGTCACTTCTTGCAAGCTCGGGGGATATTTTATCGAGCGCCTGGGAAAAGGAGAGGATAGAGTCCGGATTCTTGATGTCTAGCTCACTATAGGCTACCGTGAACTCCTTACTCAGGGAATCGCCCGGTTCTGCCATAGTCAGCAGAGGAAATGGTGGAGGACTAAGGAAGAGTAGTCAGCAACGTTACCTCAGTGATCATGGTCGTTCAAATCACAAATCACTTAGTCTACCACTTTTGATCGACGTCAGTTCGCCACCCTGACCTTGCCCTGAACGTCGAGCGTCCGCTGGCTGCTTGCTCTCATCTGTCATCATGGACACTCTTGACATTTCCAAACTCAATGTCTCTCTAGAATCACATTTGGTGGAAAAACTCAAGCCCTTATCGGACTTATTGCCGCCAGCTTTAGCTGAGGAACTCAAGCCTTATGTTCCTGACGCAACCAAAGACGTTATCCCATACTCTACCCTCCTAGCCATTTCACAGTGGTCAAGGACGACAGAGGGTAAAAAGAAGCTGAGCAAACGCACACCTCTTGATTCCAGCGACTACATGATGGTTTCCCTCCTGGCGGGCACCACAACATCGCCAGAGCGAAACTACGGCTCATATGTTCCTCCGCCAGAACCGGAAGAACTCGCTGCACGCCAAAAACGCGAACGCCAGGAAATCACGGCTATTCTCAATGGTCTATTGAGTATATTTGGAGTTGGTTTCGCGACTTGGTGGGCAGGCGACAAGCTGCATTGGAAAAACCATTGGGTGCGGTGTTTGTCTCTCCACAATCCTCGTAACAATGCTCACAGCTGCACAGCGTGTGCTGTTAGCGTTGGCCTCGGCGCTAATCGTGGCTGTTGCGGAGAGCGGGCTCTTCATCATTTGGCGGTCCCGTCAGAGCTCGTCCGGCACTCGCATCAAATCTCGTTCAAAAGCGCCCGGTGCTAGGCACAAGAAAGATGATAACGATGGGAACGAAGTGGGAGACTCGAAAATCGATTCAATAGTGCACTCTTCGGAGCAGATGAAATCCCCAACTAGCAATTTACGCCAGCGCCGGCTGTAAATCAACCAAACTGCGATTTGATCTACACTCAACCCATGGAGCCTCACTCTTCCTGATACAGCTGTAATCTCCGCAAGAGCAGTGATAGATACCACCCCGTTAATCCCCATATCTCAACTCTACCTTCTCTCCCGGATCCTACTTCATCAAGTTGAGTTTCCCCGTGGACCGCCTCCGTACTGATGGAGGTCGAGCTATTCACTCCTGAATGCCCTTCTGCAGAACGAACGATATCAGTCACGTCCACAGCCCAGTATGGCCTCTCTCCACGAAATAAATATGATCGTAATCTCCCAGGCGTGGTCAAGTCCGTCAATGGAACGTGAAACACGACTGCCACTTCCGAAACGGACATTACTCTGCGGATCTGGTTGAGGTCGAGCGAAGGATATGGACAGTCGTCAGATTCTGGTTGTTTGGTGTCTCTTTCGGTGATAAATCCCTAGCCAGACCTACTTTAGCTTTCATCATTGTACATAGCATGGTAGTCATGACCTACGATGTATGGCCACACGCACATATCCCCTCGCAGATTGACCTCGGGTGGACCAATCTCTCCTAGAACATCAATTTCCTCGGGTCGAATGCCCAACTCCTCCTCTGTTTCCCGCAACGCTCCATCCAGGAATGACGCATCAGTCTAGGATCCCGACATCATTAGACTATCAGAAAGTCAGAGTATGTTCTTGAAACAGACACTCACGTCATCTATTCGTCCTCCAGGAAAGCTGTCCGTAGTATTGAGATATAGTAACCAGAACGAATGCGCTATGATATCATCTCACCTCACCTCGCCTGAGTGACTTCGAAGATTCTTTGCTCTGACTTGAAACAATATTCCAGCTCTTCCATTGACGTTACAAAGAGGTATTAACACGCCAGCGTTACGCAACTTCTTGCTAAGCTCTGATTGTTGCGATTCTGTCTGTTGTCCGGGTGTTGAAAGTGTGTGACGTAAGGCTTTCAGCGAGTTTGGTGTGAACGGTTTGGACAGATTGAGAAAAGAGGTCGATCTCAAAGCCATTGAGGTTCCTTGAATAGACATGGCCGCATGAAGAGAAAGATGTTCACTCGCACCCGGGCTTTTGGTGGGCCAGCTGAGGACCCCCAAGCTTAGGCCCTTCGGATCACGCCCAGAAAGGAGTGATGGTTGATAAAATAAGAAATAATGACAGAATTCATGATGATTGTCGACGAGCGCTAGAGCATTAGGACTCAAGATCGAAATTTGACATGGGAGGTGAGGGAAAGCTGCGAAATCAGCGCACGGCATCTCACTCGCTTAATCATGACATAGGTATGCAATTTCAAACTTCGTGAACCGATTTTCAATATATTAGTTGGATTACAGCCACAATATCGGCCGGATAGAGAACACTACTGTACATCTATCACAGCGAAATTACTTCGGCTATCGCTTAATGCTGTTCATGAGCACCCGATTGAATCTTAAGGTGTTTACAATCTCTCTCCCTCCCCTCATAGCCTAAGAAGCATTGTCCATCTGATCCAAGTCAGATTTTGATGCTTGTGCCACAGCAACAGGCATCCCAATTTGCGAAGCGAGAACAAGGCAGGCGGAAGCGAGGCGAGCCAGATGATCAGGTTGATGATTACCACGTTGAATAAGTTGAGCTTTCTGCACAGTAGAATTTAATATGTACAATTTCTTTGAAATAGTTGTTTTATCGAGTCACTCACGCAGAATTGATACCAAAGGATACACACTGCCCCCATGATCCAACACCCCTTAACAGTCCTGCATGTCGAGTGAGCTGCTGAGTACCGTCACCAATCGAGCCAGCGACCCAATACTATCAAACCAGAAGGTGAGCCAGACGTTCTTGCTATTGAGATGAGATCTCACTAGATAATTTTGAACCAGGTTTCCAGAAGTGCTGAGCATGATATAGAGCCCAAAGCCACGTCCAAAGCCCCGGGTCGTCCAATCAAGCTTGCCTGGGTTATAAGAGGAGTACTCGTGTTGGAGTATCATCGCCCAAATCAACAATCCTGTGAAGATACTCAGCACAAAGGAACCTGCCACCCATGTGCGATGCTGCGTTTCAAGTCAACATGTGGTGAATGAAAAGCTAGGGATTGAAACGTACGCGCATAGTCCACCGCTGTGAATCAAGAAATAATCCAAGAAAGCTCACAGCAATCACTCCAGTGATTGCCGAGAGAAAGGAACCCAGTGCCCTGGCACGGACCTATCTTCCCAATGAGCGACATCAAAGAAGAACGGAAGAAGGTGGCTCACACTAAAATAAAGTGTCAAGAAAGTGGAAGAATAGCCCCAGTAAAACCAACTAGCTGCATCCCGTTGTCAGAGGATATGTAGACAATAACAGAAAAATATTCGTGAGGGGGCTTACCGAAAAACAACGGCGATAGGAGACCTAGTTGGTGAGAGGAAACCGTTCTCCAGAGGATGACGAGCTGTTCCTTCGTAGAGGTCTTGATTTCGACTTTGACTTCGGTACCATCTTCTCTCTGGACATTTTCAGGATTGGAGATAAGAAATGCGACAGGTGGTGCCAGGGCTTGTAAAATTACAAAGGTCAGAAGGGTGGCGTAAGAGATTTTTCCACCAGTAGAGCGGTGTATATTGAGACCGAGATTGATGGCACTGAACAATCAAGAGATGAGACGGGGGAAGTGAACCGTGTAAGGGCAGCGCACCCTCCAATGACTTGCCCACTGTTCTTGAATGCGAGCCATAGAGCTAAATATCGACCTCTTTTCCTCTGCTCTGGATATGCCAGCACAATCGCTCCCTGATCAAATGTTATACCAGGCACCAGTGGTCAATGGAGGGATTTGATGTATGCACCTCGGCAGCCCAGTAAAGACCAGCTGAAATACCACAGATCACAGCAGCGAAGATGACAAACCATTCCTAAGGACACCAAAGAATTAAGAACTGGAGCCGCTTATTTATGTATTGACCTACCGTCCCGTAGCGGTTGTTTTGGTCTAAGCAGTGTCAGAGAGGGTCCCGTAATGTTGGTCCTTGGAGTAAATGCTCACAAAGGGAGGCAGAATATGGTGCCCAGCCAAGTGTTCCCAAAATAAGAGTGTATTTCACTCCTATAGAGTCTGCGAGAATAGAACTGCTTATGCAGAGTAGCCCCATAAGAGCGAAAACGATCCTTCAAGGGTGGTCAACTAAACTTGAAGGCTATTCGGGTCACAAAATGCACCTACGAATTGGCTGCGCTACATAATTGTTGAGGCTTCTTTTCATCAACCTAGAATTTGCATCGTACTTAACAAGATAGGGTTCAAGAGCACCTCCGGCACCTAAACTGTTGTTCGCATTCCTGCAAAAGGCGATCGAGAGTCAATCTCGTGAATCCCAGACTATCAGTGTTGATCCACCTACATACCATAAACCAGGACCCAGGAAGCTGATGCTACAGAAAAATGAGTGACACTTATCGAACAGATTGTCAAAAGCCACTAACACCCCTACGACAAGGATTTGGTAGATGGTGCTTCTTGTAAATCGAGTTCTTTCATTCTTTGGCTTGTCCGAATTGCGTAACGCTTTCGAACTAACCGAGGATTCCAGTGAGTGGTTCTGGAGGTCGAGCATACTTCTCTGCTGCTCAGTAAGAGAGTCGAAGCGAGTATGAGCGCATGAACAGTGGCAAAATTGTCATTTTTGTTTCGATATGATGTTGAGTAATGGCGCCATAGCAGTGAGAGATTACAATTGCAGGTGCCTTTATCCGATGACCAGACAGCTGATCAGCCACATGCTGAATCCAAGATATGTGGTTCATATAATCACACGACAGCGATCCAGCAGAATAAGTGGACTTCTTCCATTGTTGACGAGGGTGAAAAAGAGGCCATATCGAACAAGGAAGACTCTTTGACAGAGGACTTGCCGATTATGGTAGTCGTGCGTTATTTGTTTGCTTCGGAAGTTTCTGACAATCAATCGATTGATCCATTGAAAGCACAGCAGGCCGTGGCGTAGCTCCTTTCACTTGACTCAATCTTGAGAATGCCAATGAAGACCCATCTCTAACATGCGCGGTTACCACCTCATCGTCTCCGTTTCACCTGCGTTAGATCACAATTTATTCACGCCAAAATTCATATTCCAGAGGTTACCTCAGCACAAGCCTTCCCTCTACCGCCGCCGGAGCTCCTTAAATCACGCTAAAGGGAAGGATTACAGAAAAGGCCCCCTACAAATAGATTGGATGGATTTCGAAATGAACGAAAGCTCCACCAGGCGGCAGCATGCTAACACCGGTAAAGAGAAGGATCGCGGAAAGGGTATGTATTCTCGCCGCCGCTGAATCCCATTACCTTAAAGCTAAACCGAGATAGGTCCAGCCGAGGCCACGTTCGTTCCTACTTCTCGTAGCAAGTCAGGGAGCACTAATTTACCTGAAGGAATTGTCCATATATTCCGAGATGTGGGAGATCGACCTAAATCTGAGGAACTGGCAAAGAGAGCTTCGGAAATTCTGCCTGATGCTGAGGATGCTGGTGTTATGCTAGGCGTACTTGCCGTGCCTTCCTGGATGACACCCTCCGATTTTCTTACCTTCATCGGCCCTGCCATGGAGAGCGTTACCCATCTACGGATTATCCGGTTCGTCTCATAATCCCCCGACTGCAGACTTGGCTGACGACGTCCTTTATCAGGGATTCGGCACCGAATAGATCTATTGCTCTGGTCAGGTTCACCAACCCGGCAGATGCCGCCGATTTTGTTGAAGTATACAATGGAAAGCCATTCAATTCGATGGAGGTATGCATGCCATCACATCGAAAGAACGGATTCCTCTGACCATCAACTCAGCCTGAAATATGTCATGTTGTCCATGTCTTATCGGTGCAGGTGGAACCTGACGATTCGCTGTCCCAAGCGATTTCCAGAATGAGTAGTGCTTTTGGGCCCGCTCAAGAGTTGCCGACATGTCCAGTATGCCTTGAACGGATGGATGCTGCCGTTACTGGCCTTATCACTGTGCCTTGCTCGCATACTTTCCACTGTATGTGCTTGAGTAAATGGGGTGACAGCAGGTAAATAGTCTTTAACTCATATGCGGACCTATCTTTTGACATGGTACAGATGCCCAGTATGCCGTTACTCCCAGAATCTTCTTACATCTCACCCTACACCTGCGTCAAACCGTTCATCTCGACCTCCACCCTTTAGCCACCCTTCCTCAAGTTCTGCATCTCACTGTTCTGAATGCCCATCAACCACAAATTTATGGATCTGCCTTGTTTGTGGGAACATTGGTTGTGGTCGATATGGGCGAGCCCACGCTCATGCGCATTATCAATCAACCACGCATCTCTATGCGCTAGAACTCGAAACACAGAGGGTCTGGGATTATGCCGGCGATGGCTACGTTCACCGTCTCATTCAAAACAAGGCAGATGGCAAGCTGGTCGAACTGCCGAGTGCTTCTGCATCTATAGATGCAACGCCTAGAGAGGGTGGCCTAGGCCCGAGTCAAGCAGATGCGTTGTCTGCAGAAAAGATTGAGGCAATAGGAATTGAATACTCATATCTCCTTACTTCGCAACTTGATTCACAGCGGGTCTACTACGAGGAAAAAAACGAGGAACTTCAGACCCAGATTTGTGAGCTGAAGTGCATCATCGAGCAGATGAATCGAGACAGAGAACTCGAAAAACAGTCGGAGCTGGAGGAGAGACAACGACGACAAGCGGAAATGGACAAGCAAATTGCGGAGCTGGAGAAAGGCAAGGCGAAAGCTGAGCAGAGGGCAGATCGTATGACGAATCTTGCGAAGAAAATGGAGAAGGATCTCAAAGAGGAAAGAGCGGTTACAGACGGCCTGATGCAGAATGTCAAATCTATGAAGGATCGACTGGCTCTCACGGAAGAAGGAAAAAACGAGTGCCTTGCGAGGATCGAAGAACTGACTGATCAGGTCAGGGATCTGATGTTTTTCCTGGACGCCAACACCAAAATTGAGCAAGGTGAAGGGGCTGAGGCAGAGGCAGCAGGTGGTTCGCTTGAAGTTATCTCACCTCCTCCCAGTAGCAGTTCAAAGAACAAAAAGAAGAAGAGAAAGGGAAAGAAGGGCTGATAGTATCATCAGGTACGTTGAAGTCTTACATGTTTTGGGTTGGGAAGCTGACGTGACATGGGTCATTCTTTGGCTTCTCGGACTCCTTAGTACGCAACTAGTCATTTACTTGATTGGCCTACACACGTGTCCTTCACATTTCCTGGACGAGTACTTTTCCTCGAGGAAACCAATTGGTATAAATTTCGCGGAAAACAAGATTCCGAGCTCGTGCTCTATCCTTTCCGTCCACGCGTTCCCATGTTGCCCTCGAAGGCCGAAATTTTGAATACCAAGCGGCACACCTCGTCTCAGACGATGATCACGGGCCATCAAAATCTGATTCTACGGTAAAAGCGTTTGATCTGATTTTTGAGACGAGACTACTCCTGATGAGAGGCTTGGTCTTGTCGTCATGGAGCGCTGGCTCACCAGTTGAATACAGATAAGCGGATGTTTAGAATGAGTTCATGTTCCAAATCATATCTGAAAACATTCTCAAGCTATCGTAGCATGGTTGATAGGAAAACGAAACCACTCCGAACTGGCTTGCAACGTTTAGAATATTTACAAGGGTTGACCCGTTTCTTTTTTCGTAGGCCTCCTTCAACTGTCTGCCGATGCACATCATTCTTGTGGTATACTAGATACTGACATAGGTCCAACTGATGATCTGATTCGTCTGATGGACCCACGGTTCATCCAGATGTTATGCACCTAGAGTTGCTCTAAGTAATGGAAGTAGATTCCGGGTTGCCCAGCAATGGACGGGCGAACATGGACGGGCGAACAATAATCGTACATACAACGAGAGAGGGTATCTTGTCAGGCATAAATAGAAAGTGGATCAAGATAAAGCTCCGGCAGTAGGGAGCGGTTCATTGCGGCATTGAAGATTTCAGGGCGTTGGCTGTTTGCACTGTCCAATCTTCAATGGGATCAGAGGGTAGCTTTTCCCATTCGGCATAAGTCTGAGGGCAGCTGAATGGAAAACTCAATCAAGGAGGCGGAAAACGCACCTCTTCGAGTATCTGCAAGAGTTCCAGTGATTTGAGGTCGGCCTCGTCTTTCGCCTGAACATTTTCGTCTAGCTTGGCTTGTAGTTGTTCATTTTCGCGTTCAAGCTAACAGGAGAGTTATGGATGACGCGATTGAGTGGATGTAGAACTCTATACCTGGGCTAGAACTTCTTCAAGCCGAGCCGCCATCAGTCTCAAGAACAGGAATAGTGCGCGCGCAGACAGCATTCTTCGGGGGCAAATCTTCCCTTGCGATGTCCTTCGTTATCTCTCCCCGCTCCTTCCTGGCCTTTGCTTCAGTGACAATCTTGTGGAGAACATCAATGTTCTCTCGGACACCATACTTCTCGAAGAGGGTCTTGATGTCATCCTGTGCAGCAAGATTAGTAGGGTAAAATAGAGGTAAATTAAACGTGCCTTGTCCTGTTTCTCAATAAAATCAGAAATTGTGTTGAAAATCACAGTAGCCGCGTTCTTCTCTTCCTCGACATAAAGCGGAAAGCACTCCGCAAAATCCTCGAATCTGAACCAATATTGTGAGCTAGGAACTGAAAGAAGGAAGATCGTTCACCTACGTCCATTTACGCGCAGATCGTTGAATCGCGAGCTGCAGTGCAGACTGAAAGTGCATCCACCGACGACTGCCGTCCTGGTCAAACATGGTGTTTTGTTGAGCGTTCCAACGCGAAGCGCGACCATCTAATAAGAGCACGTGGACCTGTGACGTATGTGACTATGACCGGGAATGATTGGAATTAAGCTCACCACCTTTGTCAGGCTCAACCCACCAGGCTGGTCGACGACGACGATCTACGACTTTCATGGACGCTCGCGATGAGGAGACGGGCAACGCGAACGAACGAAACAGGCCCAGGGGCTCAGTCTCTTCCTTCCTTCTCATCAGTCTCATTCTCTTTCTCCTCACCAGTCATAATGGCGAAGAGTTTCTGGCCCGGCATCATTACCAGGATGCAGTGAATTCGCTTGAGAACCAGTTGTCGAACTATACTGCCTGGCTGAATGGAACACAGTCTAACTTCACGATGGCGAGTCTCGAATTCGGTCTAAAGTTAAGAGTACGCGAGCCTGACATTACCCCGCATTTATAGCCCGAACATGATTCCACCATTCCCCCGCTATTAGACAATTTTCATATACAAGGGCGCAGTCTGAATCCTGCCAGAGAGTCGTACTATCCCAACATCACAGGATACGTGCGCGGCAATGCGCAATTCTACAATATCACTCCCATGGCTTTGGAGAAGAACGAATCGTTATCATGGAGACCCCTAGCTGAACGCTACATCTCAGGAACCAACGTCACGGAAATGGTTGAACTGGGGTCCACTTGGAATTGGACGGCATCAAACAAGATGGTAATGACCTTGCACGAGAAGAAACCTCTGGCGCTGCAGAACAGCTCAATTGACTCAAGAGATCTGGTTGCAGTCCATGTGCGTTGCATTCGCTTTCGTCATACCTTCGAAGGCTCAAGTTATTTAGGCGAGAATGGAATTCACAGACGAAAACTCTCAGGAAACGATGCGTTTGGAGTTTGATGGCGTCCATTTCTTGTCTCAAGGGTCTATTGTTGGGCTTGTCGAGCCATTTGGGTGAGTATAACGTACCTTCTTCCAACTCTTTGCATCTGACACATCTGCAGTCAACCCCTAGATATTCGTCTATTACCTTCAGTCGTGCCCCCTGACAAGAAAAACGAGACGGCTGAAATCATAGCTCCGGAGCTCGAGCACAGGATTACAAAGCTCAAGAACCTAATTGACGATGGAATGATTGACAATGACTCTAGTAATGGTGAGTGCATTAACCAACAAACTATCTGGTCCATTCACCCAATGTCTGAAGAAGAAACATCCAAATCGCAATGTCCTTTCACCTTCCATGCCCAATTTCAGCCGGTTCCTATTCCAGATGATTTGATGCAAGATCTCGAGAGTGAGATCCAACATCCTACTGGGATCTCAACAGTCAAACCACCGAAAATGGTCCTGAATGCCATCCTGCTCAGCAAAAAATGCGGTATCTTGTATGAAATTCATAGCACTCAAGGTCTAAGGTCACAAGCATTTTTTAACAAGATGACGACTTGTAAGCTGGGAATGTTACGCTTTCACCGTACTCATACACATTCTTCTAGACGGTGGCCTTTCTGCACTTGCTTATTTCATTGCCTTGGTTGTATTTTCCCGTCAAGTGGAACGTAGTCAAACGCCCTCTGGGATTACTCGAATTTCCCGTTGGACGATCCTCGTTAATGCTGCTATCGATGCTGTCTGCTTCGCTGGGCACATCACCTTTGCAATTCTTGCTGAAGGCAGAGCTTCTTTGGCACTCATGGCCACGGCGTTTTTATCATGTGTCCTTTTCCTTCAAGAAGCGGTTTGTTAATCAATTTATATGGATGTTCTTGTCTAACGTCTGTTATCTCCTCAGCACTTTGCCGCTTTGGTTCTACAAATTCAAGGCCCTGAATCTCCGCCTCCGCCACCTTTACCTTCACCGCCACCTCAAGCAACCCAACCAGACAACACCACAACAAGCAATCCAGGTTCCCCCAATACTCCCGCAACGCCTCCAGCACCTACCCAGCAGCGGACCAATGATCCAAACTCCTCGTTCTTCAGGTTTTTCATCCACCACGTCCGGACTGATCCTCAAGCCAGACTTTGTGCGATTACACCGTTACCCACAATGCGAGCGATGCTCATGAACTTTTTGCAGGGATCTTAATGTGTCTATCTCTGACCTTCCTGGTCCGAGTGATTCTTTCTCCAGCTTTATCCATGCTTTTCGTTGTCGTGACATACTCACTCATTTGGTTGCCTCAAATATGGCGATCAGCTGTAAAGGGGAGAGCGAGTGGGTTGACAGCTGAATACGTGTTTGGAACGTCGACCAGTCGCTTGTCTGGCGCACTATGTGAGATTTCCTGGTCTATATATTTTCGCTGATTACTCATCCAAATACAGATTTCTTAACATGCCCTAATAATGTCCTGGATCTTGAGCCACGAGGTAGTGAAAGCTATAGACCTATCCTTCCCAGGTGTTGACAAGCTTTACTAGGTTGGGCTAACTGGTTGGCTGTTGTTGTCCTGTTCCAAGCCTGTGTCATCATGCTTCAAGAACATATTGGACCTTCCTTCTTCCTACCTGCTAAGGTAAACCAATCTTTGCAACACCCCTGAACTACCATGTTGACTATGTACACAGTATCGAGCTGTCAAACTACACGATTATCATCCTCCCATGTCATCTCCCGACCCCGAAGCACCAGAAAAGTCCCTAGGAGATTGCTCGATATGCATGGACGCTATCTATGTCGATGCTTCTGCACGACTGAAAGCGACTCAAGAGATTGACGAGAAAGATGGCATCAAAGGCTGGCCCGGAGAACCAGCCAGTGATGCTAGAGGAAGAAGCTCGAGTGTGGGTGGTATTGGCAGGAATACAGTTGCAACGGCTAGTGGATTGTTAAATGCGATGCAGAAGGGGGTGGGCGCATCAGGCAGAAAGGAATATAGTTTGGCGCCATGTCACCATTTATTCGTAAGTCTCTGTTTCGGGTTTTGGGTAATTCAGCTCAAATATCCCATTTCCTTGTAGCACACTGAATGTCTCGAAAAAGTAAAGGTTCATGCACATAACTCCTGAGGGCATTTCTGACTTAATCTACTCCAGTGGCTGGCTATCAAGACTATCTGTCCACAGTGTCGTCGCCCGCTTCCTCCGCTTTGAGTTTCCCTTTCCCCTCGAGTCTAATATTATAATTGATCTGGAACATCACATTGCTTTCCGATAGTGTAATTCTATCCTAGTATACCCCTAGCTTGAGTAATTGGCATAGACTGTATAACTACTTCGTCATATCATGTTAGTGTAGGTCAAGATATGGTATACCTTGCCACAATCAATCAAATTCCAACTGCACGTCCCTTTGAATACTTGCTGAAGTGCACTTTGTGTTATGAACGCAGAAAAGACGAGGCCATCCTTCCCGCGACCCTCGGAGTGTTCTGGAAAAGGCGAGCTCCACGAACGTCGTTTGTCTACTTCTTTTCTCGTGATTGCTATTCTGGAACCTGACGATCAGGGTTATATGCACACAGCAATACTTCGTCGAGTCTCACCCTTGGAAAGAAAGAGCTTTGATGCTCTCGGTATCACCACGCGTAAAGCTTCTGTTCTCGCACCCGTATTACAAGTTAAAAGCGTCTCTTCAATATGGACAAAAGAAATTGTATTCTAGATGTACAAGCCCGAGAAACAAAATATATATTGGATGTAGATTACGCTTTCGAGTTATACTCCGAGCGTTCACTGAGATGGGTGTGGAGGATTAACTGACTAGGGGTGAGTTCAGATGAATAAACTGAGGAGAGGTTCAGAGGCTACGACCAAGCGAAATCACTGCTGAGCAATGGAACCACCGTTCTGCTGCTGCTGCTGCTGCTGCTGAGGCAACCAAACCTTCCTCTTATAATCCTCCAACATCTCAACACTAATCATCTTCAGACCCCACCTATCAGCAAACGCCCTACAATCATCTCTGCGAGCCATAGTACCCATAACATCATCATTAACCAGCTCACACAACACACCGGCTTGAGGTTGGTTTGTCAGTAGACAGAGATCGACACCGGCTTCGGTGTGGCCTTTGCGTGTGAGAACGCCGCCTTCGCGAGCGCGGAGGGGGGACCATGTGTCCCGGGCGAGTGAAGTCAGTTGGGAGGGAGGTCGGGGAGGCGAGTGCGAGGACTGTGAGGGAGCGGTCGTGTGCGGATATACCGGTTGTTGTGCCTGGACAGATGGTTATTAGTTTGATATGATGTGTTTTAGCGATTTCATAGAGTTGTGTGAGATTGCCGAGGTGTCATGTTCACCTCGCTCTCTGGAGTGATCCTCGGATGTTGGGTTGGATTGGAGGAGCGGTACGTACCGTGTTTGTAATCGACTGTTACGGTGTATGCGGTTCGATGACGTTCCTGATTGTCTGGCACCATCATTGGAATCTGAAGTTCTTCCAGACGAGACCCTGGGACTGCACAACAGATATAACCACTACATCGAGCGATGGGCGTCCAAACGGTGATGACAAGGCGAAGTGACCGAGATTAGATGACATATTTCACATGACAAGTGAGTAAGCAGAACCAAAAAAAATGAAGCGCTGGTGAGTAAGTCAAGAAAGTCAAGAGATATGACTAGAGAAAAACGAACCTAGTATGCTTGATCATCCAAGCCATTTTCTCCGTCGTACATTGTCCACCGGCGATAATGAGATCACCTTCGTTTTCGCGGTTCTCGTCGTCCATCACAACGAGGAATTCACCATTTGCGAAAGCTTCGAGTGCTTCGGGGACAGTGTCGAATGCGAACGTTGAGCGTTTAGGTGCGTCGACTAGAGTGGGACGCCAGGGTTGAGTTGAAGGCGTTGATTGTGGTGCGGGTGTGGACGAGGAAGTGTGTGATGTTCCGTTGGTGGATGCGGATGCGGTGGTGGTGTTCAAGCTGTGTTTGAGGACGTGTGGGTATGGGCTGAATGGTGCTGGGTTGGGGGAGATTGCGACTGGGGCCAGTGTTCGAGTGGATGAGAAAGGTTAACGTGGAGGGAAAGGAAATGTGATGGACTCGGGTACTGGTTTGAGGTTTTGGCGAAGGACTTAAATCATCCTCCAAGAGGCCTCGCCTGGGAATGAGTTGCTATTTCCGTGGGAGCTATCACCGGGAGTTCGGATAATCACTTGAACATTTCCAATCACATTCAGGGGGAGTGTAATAAATAAATGAATTGGTCTAGAGTTCTACGTGTATGGGGTCTGCTATGGAGGAGGGCGGGGGCTCGGGTATAGCGATGGAGAGCGGTGATGGATCTTGTGGGGAGGCTGTCGGTGTACTTGGGTCCTCCGAGGTGGTTGAAATAATCTCGGAGGATGTTGTTACCGCCACAAGACTTGGACTGCTGCTGATGCTTGCCACCACGGTGGATAGACTGCTCGTTACTGAGGCCACGACTGTACTCAGGGTCGCGCTGCCCTCCTCTGCGACTTTTAGGACATCCCGCTGTTTGCTCCTGAAATCTGGAAGGGGGATAAATCGAGTCCACCATAGTGCGATCCGGAGTCCACGGTCGATGAAACGTTGTTTGAGGATGAAGAGAACGACAAGGACGAAGAACATGAATGCGGAGAGGATGATAATGCGGTCGAGCCAGTCTGCTTTCTCGAGAGTTGTGATTAGTTGTTTGGAGGTGAGCATCAGGGAGTTGAGTGTGTCGTGAGTTTGTGATGTGGCTCGTAGCGTGGCAGTGGATTCATCTAATGTGGCTGGTCAGTCGAGAGCAAGGGCAATGTGGCGAAGATCGGTACCTAGCATCTGGCTGGCCAGGACCGAGCGTCTCAGTTCGCCGTCCATGAGGGCTATTGTACGGCGAAGCGCATCGGTAACGTCGTCGTTGGCCTTCATGAGCAGATCGTCACTGAGTTGTTGTCAGAACAGGGTTTTGAGCCGTGTGTAGGGCACATACGTGGCCTTCTCGTTTACTGGCTGCTTCTCTTTGACCGCCGAAGATGTAAAGAGCTCTTCACGGGCAGCCCTGGCATTTCTGGAGTCTATTGCCTTCTTGGAAGTGAGAAGAGCAGCACGGGTGTCCCTTCTCAGCCTGTGCTTGTGACCTGATGAGAACNNGTACGCCAAGGAAGAAGCGGGCCTACTGAGAAAGCAGATCTCGCATCTCGCTGACCGTCCTCTCGAGCTCGAGACGCGCCTTCTCGCCCTGCTGGTCCTCAATGGCGACG